>JASAND010029433.1:0-26168 GCA_030248195.1 Trissonchulus latispiculum | reverse complement strand
AGCATAGTCGATTTTCTATATGCTAACCAAAACGCTGAAAAACGAAGTTTTAGGGGGTTTGACCAGTGGTCAATAGGCCACCTAGACCGTAGTGACCAGTGGTCACTTCCGTCGGTTTCGAGAATATGCGCGTTGAAACGAGCATAGTCGATTTACTATATAGGCCTCCAACCAAAACGCCGACTTAACGCTGTTTGGCAGGTTTGACCAGTGGTCGGTAGGCCACCTAGACCGTAGTGACCAGTGGTCACTTCCGTCGGTTTCGACAATATGCCCATTGACACGAGCATAGTCGATTTACTATATATGCCTCCAACCAAAACCCCGAAAAACGCTGTTCCAGGGGGTTTGACCAGTGGTCCATAGGCCACCTAGACCGTAGTGACCAGTGGTCACTTCCGTCGGTTTCGACAATATGCCCATTGAAACGAGCATAGTCGATTTACTATATGCGCCTCCAACCAAAACGCCGAAAAACGCTGTTTTAGGGGGTTTGACCAGTGGTCAATGGGCCACCTAGACCGTAGTGACCAGTGGTCACTTCCATCGGTTTCGACAGTATGCCCATTGAAACGAGAGCACTATGAAGTCGATTTACTATGTACTACCTCCAACCAAAACGCCGAAAAACGCTGTTTTAGGGGGTTTGATCAGTGGTCAATGGGACACGCTAGACCGGAGTGACCAGTGTGGTCACTTCCGTCGGTTTCGAAAACTCTGCCCATTGAAACGAGCATAGTAGATTTACTATATATGCCTCCCACCAAAACGCTGAAAAACGCTGTTTTACCCGGGGGTTTGACCAGTGGTCAGTAGGCCACATAGACCGTAGTGACCAGTGGTCACTTCCCCCTCGACGGTCTCTTTTCCCCTCGGCAATACGCACCATTGAAACGAGCATAGTCGATTTACTATATATGCCTCCAACCAAAATGCCGAAAAACGCTTTGTTTTAGGGGGTTTGACCAGTGGTCAATAGGGCCACCTAGACCGTAGTGACCAGTGGTCACTTCCGTCAGTTTCGAAAATATGCCCATTGAAACGAGCCCAAGTCGATTTACTACACTATGCCTCCAACCAAAACGCCGAAAAACGCTGTTCCAGGGGGTTTGACCAGTGGTCAATAGGCCACCTAGACCGTAGTGACCAGTGGTCACTTCCGTCGGTTTCGACAATACGCCCATTGAAACGAGCATAGTCGATTTTCTATATATGCCCCCAACCAAAACGCTGAAAAACGAAGTTTTAGGGGGTTTGACCAGTGGTCAATAGGCCACCTAGACCGTAGTGACCAGTGGTCACTTCCGTCGGTTTCGACAATATGCCCATTGAAACGAGCATAGTCGATTTACTATATATGCCTCCAACCAAAACGCCGAAAAACGCTGTTTTAGCGGGTTTGACCAGTGGTCAATAGGCCACCTAGACCGTAGTGACCAGTGGTCACTTCCGTCGGTTTCGACAATATGCCCATTGAAACGAGCATAGTCGATTTACTATATATGCCTCCAACCAAAACACCGAAAAACGCTGTTCCAGGGGGTTTGACCAGTGGTCCATAGGCCACCTAGACCGTAGTGACCAGTGGTCACTTCCGTCGGTTTCGACAATATGCCCATTGAAACGAGCATAGTCGATTTACTATATACGCCTCCAACCAAAACGCCGAAAAACGCTGTTTTAGGGGGTTTGACCAGTGGTCAATAGGCCACCTAGACCGTAGTGACCACTGGTCACTTCCGTCGGTTTCGACAGTATGCCCATTGAAACGAGAGCATAGTCGATTTACTATATATGCCTCCAACCAAAACGCCGAAAAACGCTGTTTTAGGGGGTTTGATCAGTGGTCAATGGGACACCTAGACCAGTGGTCACTTCCGTCGGTTTCGAAAATCTGCCCATTGAAACGAACATAGTCGATTTACTATATATACCTCCCACCAAAACGCTGAAAAACGCTGTTTTAGGGGGTTTGACCAGTGGTCAGTAGGCCACCTAGACCGTAGTGACCAGTGGTCACTTCCGTCGGTTTCGACAATACGCCCATTGAAACGAGCATAGTCGATTTACTATATATGCCCCCAACCAAAAAAAAAAAACGCCGAAATTAGCTGTTTTTGGGATTTTTCCCAACTTTGACCCTGGGCGAGGAACCACGGGCGCCATGCAGCATGAGGGTCACATCCGTCGGTTTCGGCGATATGCTCATCGTGTTCAGCGACCCCGATTATCTATATCAGCACCACCAAAAGACCAAAAATAGCCGTTTTTAGGGACTTTTCCCAACTTTGACCCTGGGCGAGGAACCACGGACGCCATGCAGCATGAGGGTCACATCCGTCGGTTTCGGCGATATGCTCATCGTGTTCAGCGACCCCGATACACTATATATAGGCACCACCAAAAGACCAAAAATAGCCGTTTTTAGGGACTTTTCCCAACTTTGACCCTGGGCGAGGAACCACGGACGC
Source organism: Trissonchulus latispiculum (assembly GCA_030248195.1). NCBI lineage: Eukaryota > Metazoa > Nematoda > Enoplea > Enoplida > Ironidae > Trissonchulus > Trissonchulus latispiculum. Next base: position 23,697 of record JASAND010029433.1, on the reverse strand, counting down.
CATGCAGCATGAGGGTCACATCCGTCGGTTTCGGCGATATGCTCATCGTGTTCAGCGACCCCGATACACTATATATAGGCACCACCAAAAGACCAAAAATAGCCGTTTTTAGGCACTTTTCCCAACTTTGACCCTGGGCGAGGAACCACGGGCGCCATGCAGCCCGTGGGTCACATCCGTGGTTTCGGCGATATGCTTATCGTGTTCAGCGACCCCGTTTTACTGTATATGGGTACCACCCCGAGGCCGAAAAACGCTGTTTTTGCCCGTTTTTAGACTATTTTCAAATTTTCGGACTTAATTTTTCAGCTTGCAGGTGTCCAAAAACGCTATTTTTCCCATTTTTGACCATCTATAAAAATCGAACCAGATCGAAATTCGAAAAAAACATAAACTTGCTAAGTACAATTGCCTAGATAATCAAAAAATAGTATAGAAAAATTTTTCCTATGGGCCGTTCGAAAAATCGAGTTAACACAAAATTGAAAAACTCATGCTGAATACAGAGAAAAACCCCACTTTCAAACCCGTAAGAGAAAGTCGATTTTTTCAAAGTTCATTTTTTCCGGGCAAGTATGGTGTCATTCGAAAGCTCTTGGCCTGGAAATTTCAAAAATGCAAATATTAGCTCTTAATTCCTTCCCGTTAATTAGTTATGCCTAATTAGCACTTTTCCAGATCCGCAAAGTGCCTTTATAGTTCATATTATGGGGGGCTCTCCGAGCTCCCCCATGATATATAAAGTTTAGCAGTTCTGAATAAGCAAAATATGAAAAAGCTTTAATAATTAAGCCGTTTCTGGTAAAAATCTGAGAAAAGTTCTTAAGTTTACTAATTAAGAATTACCTAAAGCTTCAGCAGCCGTTTTTGGTGCCAATCTGAGAAACTCAATTTTATTTGCAAAATCATCGTAAGTTACGATTATTGTGGGTCACGGTAAAAAATGCTCAATTTCGGGGGGGGGGGGGGGTTCGATCAGCGACCCCCCCCACCCGACTTGCCGAAGATCCGCCCACCCCGAAGCAAAGACCTATCTACGCCGCTGTGTATACCTACGATGCGTACTTGGAAATTTTTTAAATTAGCGATTTTTTATTCATGTCGTAATATTTGATGTTTTATGTTAAGGTGCTTTTCCTGTGTTTTTACTTACACCAGCGATATTATATACGTGTATATATTGTAAATTTTAGGAAGAAGCTGCTATTGTAGCATTTCATGATGCTGTTTCCAAGTTAGATTCGAATGTTGAAGTTGCCGCAGAAGCTGCGCGTAGCCTGGAAGCTTTAATGAAAACAGCAGTGCTTAGTAGGGTATGAGAGTGACTCTAATAGTTTGTAGGATGGAATTTAATTTACGGGATAAGAAGACTGCAAGCATTGCACATAGCTGGTTACTGGAATCAGATTACATACGTCTGGGTGCAAAATTGTACAGCAAGTAGAGATGCACTGGGACCGCCACTACCTGAAAGGCAGAGAGTATATAATATACAGCTCAATTTTAAAAATTTTATTTAGTCGCGAAAATCTTGTACAAACACTATTCGTTTAGCCAAGTGATTATTTTTTATTCATTTCTGGCTTTAAATGTTCCATAACCATATATACAGTATTAAAATATGTTATAAAACAGTAAAAACTTCCGAAAATTTAATGAGCTCTGAAAACTTTTCAAACCTTACCCTCAAAACCGTATTTTTCTGTTGACTTTTGAAGTCAGGGAGGCCGGCAGGCCCTAATCCTGAAGGGGGGCGATTTTGGGGCGGGCGACCCAAGTCTGGGAGGGGCTTCCCAAACCCCCTTTTTGAAGGAACAAGCCAGGACATTTTTTCTATTGTTTGTTATAGTAGTTGCTTCCTTTTGTTTAGGTTCAGAGCGGCGGAAGTAAAGTCCATCACCAGCCACAAGCTGCAGCTGTGATTCAACTATCTTCTCCTATGCTGACGCTGAAGCGGGCCATTTTGAATAATTTAGCTGAGTATTATGTCAGCAATGATCAAGAAGCCTTGGCTGTTCAGAAGTACTCTGAGGTAACATTAGTGATGTTTATATATACATATGTGGCGGGTGCCCAGCCATTCTGGCTTTTTCCTAGGCAAAAATTTCTGGGGGGGGGGAAGTCTGGGGGGCGGCCCCCCCAGGGCTGGGAGAGGGGAGAAAATTTTTTCGAAAAATGCTTAAAAAATAGCTATTTTTTGCTACTGAGCTAGGTTTTACCCCCCCCCCCAGACCTGAGCCCCCCCCAGAGGGGTCCCTCACCCACCCCAGAATCCGGATTTTTCCGGTAAAAACCCGGAAAAATCCGGTTTTTCGGCGGTCTTCGGCCGCCCTTCACCCCCCCCAGAACTTCCCCTCCTGCACATGTCTGGTACCGACACCAGGTCAATCCCACCCTCTACCCATACCCCCGCTGTCCAGACTGTCTCCAGGATGAGGAAACCTTGGAACATCTTCTCCTGGAATGCTCTGCTACAGACAATCCCCGGAGGCTCCATCTTGACTGCAGTATTGGATTGGCTGTCCTCTGGGAATCCCCAAGGGGAGTTGTGGACTTCCTAAGGGGTACCGGAAGTCTCTAGTCCGGCTATATGGATTCGCACCGCCAGGTCACACCGATGATGATGATAATGTTTATATATACGTATGTCGTCCTCCCAGTCCCGAGCAGTGTTTTTTTGGCCGGCGGCTTATGCGTCACGTTACACACCTCGCCAAAAGTTTTTTCAATTTTTCAGAAAAAAGTGTAACTACCTAAAAATTTAAAATTTTCTCGCGTTTTGTTTACTTCGTATGTTTATACGTTTATTGGTAATGAGCGTTTTTTCAAAATCGGATTTCAGCAAATTTTTGTCATTTTTATTTGCTGAAGTTCTGAACGTCATTTTATTTGTCCAACGTCAAAAATAATTTATTCAGAAATACCGTTTTGTTTTGACTTTAGGCATAATTTTGGTTGAATTTTTATTTGTTGACGTGTCTTACTGCATATTTCTTCGACCCGCGCGTATTCAAACTTACAAGTATCAGGGGTTGTGTTGTTGGCCGGCCGGTTTTTTGACTCGGCCGGCCGGCCGGGTCCGCCGGTCGACCGGGTAAAAAGGCCGGCCGGAACCAATTTTACCCTATTTTTCTTGTATTTTGCAAAATTTTTAGCATTAGGTGATACATACAGCTACTCCTGGCAATGTATAACAGATAAAATCAAGTAACGTCCTTTTTCTAAATACCGGCCGGCCGGCCGGGTGTTGGCCGGCCGGATTGGCAGCTTAGTGGGCCGGCCGGCCGCCGGCCAGCCGGGTTTTCCTCGGCCGGCCAACAACTCTAATCAGGGATCTGTCATGACTTTGAGCATTATATAACCAGTGATGTGATGACCCCAATTCAATTCAGGGGGTCTGGGGGCGGAGTCCCCCAGAAGTTGAATTTTTTGCTTTTTGGATGAAATCTTTGTTCAAATCTTAAATTCTTTTCGTTTAGAAGAAACAGGAATAGAAGAATTAGCAGGGATTTGAATTTGAATGATTTGAGTATTTTTTTAAATTAACACATTTTTAGGGGAAAATAACAATTTTTCGCTAAAATCCTCGGGCAACATTTTAACCATTTTCTGCACAAAAAATGTGGTAAAAGTGTTGGAAGTGTGTATATATATATACGAAAACGCAAACGCGAACTTTTTTGAGATTTTGCCTTTTTCTGTTTTCTTGTTTACTTTTTCTAGTTAGGTAGTGCGCGTCAGCGCACTACCTAGAATAGGGAAAAAAAGGCGTATTGCGCCTCTTGGAAAATAGTTTTCCCTGTTGCCGGCGGAGGAGTTGAGGTAGAGCCTTCATATTGTACCAGTAGAAACCCCTTCACGAGGGGTACATGCTGTGCAAATTTGAGCAAAATCGGCCGAGCCGTTTTTGAGATATGACAGATTCAATTTTTCAATGCACGACTTTCTCTCCATTCCCCCCCCCCCTAGGGGTCGGAGGTCTTAGATTTCCTATACCATATGGGGTTTTTTTGAACAACTTTTTCCCCATTTTTGGGGAAATGAGTATGGAGTAGGTAGGGCCTCCCCATAGGGCTGTGTACATAGCGGGATTTCGATTTTTTCGAAGATAGTTTTTTCCAAAATGGTCAATCCTTCTGTTCGATATAACTGCATCTGGGCTGGGCCGATGGGTCTGAGGTTGGGTGTGGAGCATGGCCCCATGAGCCTTATCTGGATGGGCTATATGAATTTTGAATCTGGCCCCTGTAATTTTCTGGCCAGGGGTCACTAGTTAACGTGTAAAAGCGGGGGTCTGGGCCTACGGAGTAGGCAGCCCTATACATAAGAGCTGTTGGGCTGAGGTTTCGTATTCGAATAGGAACCCCTATATGGTGAATCTAAATGGCCCATTAGTTTCGCTGTAGGACCTATCCATTTGGCTGGGGGGCACCCTGATGGTGGTGGGCCCTACCGTGTCGCAACTCCAACTTTAACCTCTTCTACAGAAAGATCCACAGTGAGCAGGTCTCTCTTATTTGGGATTTGGGGTGGGGTGCGGGGGCACTACAGCATAGACTATAGTAGGTTTCGCCCGGACCCCTGTGGCGCCCTGGCCAGGGGTCCGGACCGTGGACCGTGCCCAAAATGGCCAAAAATCGATTTTTCTGAAAGTGTCCAAGTTTGGTATCAAATGAAAGCCCTTGGTGAGGCGAACATTTTTTGTCATTGGAGGACCCCTCCAAAGTGGACCCTGCGGCCTGTGGCGCCCTGACCAGGGTGCGAACCGGTCCAAAATGGCCAAAAATCGATTTTTCCAAAAGTGGCCAAGTTTGGTGTCAAATGAAAGCCCTTGCTGAGGCGAACATTTTTTGTCATTGGAGGACCCGTCCAAAGTGGACCCAGCGGCCTGTGGCGCCCTGACCAGGGTCCGAACCGGTCCAAAAACGATTTTTTTAAAAAAAATCCAAATTTGGTATCAAATGAGAGCCCTTGCTGAGGCGAACATTTTTGTCATTGGAGGACCCCTCCAAAGTGGACCCAGCGGACTGTGGCGCCCTGACCAGGGTCCGGACCGGTCAAAAAACGATTTTTTAAAAAAAATCCAAATTTGGTATCAAATGAGAGCCCTTGCTGAGGCGAACATTTTTGTCATTGCAGGACCCCTCCAAAGTGGACCCAGCGGACTGTGGCGCCCTGACCAGGGTCCGGACTGGTCAAAAATCGATTTTTTAAAAAATTCCAAATTTGGTATCAAATGAAAGCCCTTGCTGAGGCGAACATTTTTTGTCATTGGAGGACCCGTCCAAAGTGGACCCAGCGGACTGTGGCGCCCTGGCCAGGGTCCGGACTGGTCAAAAATCGATTTTTTTAAAAAAATTCCAAATTTGGTATCAAATGAAAGCCCTTGCTGAGGCGAACATTTTTTGTCATTGGAGGACCCGTCCAAAGTGGACCCAGCGGACTGTGGCGCCCTGACCAGGGTCCGGACTGGTCAAAAATCGATTTTTTAAAAAAATTCCAAATTTGGTATCAAATGAAAGCCCTTGCTGAGGCGAACATTTTTGTCATTGGAGGACCCCTCCAAAGTGGACCCAGCGGACTGTGGCGCCCTGACCAGGGTCCGGACTGGTCAAAAATCGATTTTTTAAAAAAATTCCAAGTTTGGTATCAAATGAAAGCCCTTGCTGAGGCGAACATTTTTTGTCATTGGAGGACCCCTCCAAAGTGGTCACAGCGGCCTGTGGCGCCCTGGCCAGGGTCCGGACTTGTCAAAAATCGATTTTTTAAAAAAATTCCAAATTTGGTATCAAATGAAAGCCCTTGCTGAGGCGAACATTTTTTGTCATTGGAGGACCCCTCCAAAGTGGTCACAGCGGTCTGTGGCGCCCTGGCCAGGGTCCGGACTTGTCAAAAATCGATTTTTTAAAAAAATTCCAAATTTGGTATCAAATGAAAGCCCTTGCTGAGGCGAACATTTTTGTCATTGGAGGACCCCTCCAAAGTGGACCCAGCGGACTGTGGCGCCCTGGCCAGGGTCCGGACTGGTCAAAAATCGATTTTTTAAAAAAATTCCAAATTTGGTATCAAATGAAAGCCCTTGCTGAGGCGAACATTTTTTGTCATTGGAGGACCCGTCCAAAGTGGACCCAGCGGACTGTGGCGCCCTGACCAGGGTCCGGACTGGTCAAAAATCGATTTTTTAAAAAAATTCCAAATTTGGTATCAAATGAAAGCCCTTGCTGAGGCGAACATTTTTGTCATTGGAGGACCCCTCCAAAGTGGACCCAGCGGACTGTGGCGCCCTGACCAGGGTCCGGACTGGTCAAAAATCGATTTTTTAAAAAAATTCCAAATTTGGTATCAAATGAAAGCCCTTGCTGAGGCGAACATTTTTTGTCATTGGAGGACCCCTCCAAAGTGGTCACAGCGGCCTGTGGCGCCCTGGCCAGGGTCCGGACTTGTCAAAAATCGATTTTTTAAAAAAATTCCAAATTTGGTATCAAATGAAAGCCCTTGCTGAGGCGAACATTTTTGTCATTGGAGGACCCCTCCAAAGTGGACCCAGCGGACTGTGGCGCCCTGACCAGGGTCCGTTTGCCGGTGCTTACTTATAAGTTTTATTTTATTTTAAAAACGTGAACAATTTAAAATTATGTTTTCAAGTTTAACTTGGAGTTAAACAGTGTTCAGGATTCAGTTTATTAGTCATACCTTATTTTGTGAGGACCGGTAATCTCATTCTTGATCTCTGTTTTGTTTAATTTGTACTTTTTTGTGTTACCTCAGTTTAATGATTGTGGAGTCAATATTGTTTAAGCCTAAGTTTATGAAGATTCGTGTTCCGTTTGTCGGTGCTTACTTATAAGTTTTATTTTTATTGTTCACGTTGTTAAAAGTATGTTTTCAAGTTTAACTTGAAGTTAAACAGTGTTCAGCATTCACTTTATTAGTCATGCCTTATTTTGTTAGGACCGGTAATCTCATTCCTGGTCTCTGTTTTGTTTAATTTTTACTTTCCCAATGTTATTTGAGTTTAATACTGTACTGTACCTACGTTTTTTTGTAATAAACCTATATAATTTTAGTGTTTCTGGCTACATTTTGTTTGCGCAACTGAATTTGTTCATATATAATGCTTGTGTTTTGTTTGCTCTGGTGTGCTGGTTTTTTCTTCAATTAAAATTTGTTTTTGTTCGGCTCTGCTTTAGTGTAGGATAATTTTGCTGCGTGAGTTTTCTGCTAGATTAAGTTATCATTGATTGATAGTTAACTACATCTGTCTTGAAGGAAACAGTACATTCGTTGTAGGGATTTATTTTAATCTGAGAATCGATCCTTTCTATAGTTGTACTGATACGCTAAAGCGGAAAAATGCAAGAAACTAGTGAGAAAAATGCCCTAGACGGGCATGCAGTGGCTAGAATAGGGAAAGAAGGAAGGGCGGAAAAATGCCAATTTGAATCACAGTCGGCGCTGAAAATGGTAGAAACTAGACTCAGCGCCGAATAGGGAATGCAGTCGGCGCTGAAAATGAAAGAAACTAGATACAGCGCCGAATAGGGAATGCAGTCGGCGCTAAAAATGATAGAAACTAGATTCAGCGCCGAATAGGGAATGCAGTCGGCGCTGAAAATGATAGAAACTAGATTTAGCGCCAAATAGGGAAAGCAGTCCGGTAGCGTGGAACAGGCAATTCCTCCGTCCATCCTATTCGCGTGAACTGCGACAGCTAGATCCGAAGGATAGATTTTGCATCTATTCAGACTTTGAGTAGCAAATCGGCTGCATAACTAACTGCATAACTGCACTGAACATATACAACTTTTCAGGTTCTGTAGTCAACACCTGTAGCCTTATTTGCGACGAAAAAATTACGATAAATTTAAGTTCTGTTATTGTTTTAATTTCTTGATGAAGTAATATCACCTTATCCAAAAAGGTTTATGAACACTGTGCACAATCCTCATCAAGCTGTTTTTGAATACACTTCAGAGCGTAATAATTTGTATAAACAAATATTCCTTACAGTTCGTTTCCAGCAGTAACACACATATGTACTCGCGTTTATACTGTACTGTTTATCCCGAAAACTGCTAAAAAGAATTCTACGACTGAAGCAAGTTAACTATAGCAGAATTGCCCGACATTGCTAGTAACCGACATGTTAAGACTTATCAAAGAATTTTTAGACAGCAGTATCAAGATTAGCAGTCATTCATTCAGACTAGATATATATATGAGACTCATTTCTGCTAAGTAGGTTGGTTTTATTCTCCTGCACGCAATAGTAATGGGAAAATCTCAGGAAGCACGTTCCGCAGCATTCCAGAGCAGTTCACGCGAATAGGATGGACGGAGGAATTGCCTGTTCCACGCTACCGGACTGCTTTCCCTATTTGGCGCTAAATCTAGTTTCTATCATTTTCAGCGCCGACTACATTCCCTATTCGGCGCTGTATCTAGTTTCTATAATTTTCAGCGCCGACTGCATTCCCTATTCGGCGCTGAATCTAGTTTCTATCATTTTTAGCGCCGACTGCATTCCCTATTCGGCGTTGTATCTAGTTTCTTTCATTTTCAGCGCCGACTGCATTCCCTATTCGGCGCTGAGTCTAGTTTCTACCATTTTCAGCGCCGACTGTGATTCAAATTGGCATTTTTCCGCCCTTCCTTCTTTCCCTATTCTAGCCACTGCATGCCCGTCTAGGGCATTTTTTCCACTAGTATGTTACACACATTTTGAGGCAACTTGCCTGCTTCCGCGAAAATGGTTATTCTAAAAATTATTTTTACTTTTAGAAATTTCATTTACGTTTACAAATTGTATTAACTATTCATCTCTGCTTAAGTGTCAGTTGAGATTGTGAAAGCAAATAAAATCAAGCTAGTGCCAACATTGACGGATGCATTTTTCCGGAAAAATTGATTGCAGAAATAGATTTGTTGTTTTTCCTCAGTTTTTGCAGTAAACGAATCAAAAATCTCCGTTTTTGGAGAAAAATTCTATTCTCCCAAAAAATGTCAAAATTTCTAAAAAGTTTCTTGGCTCTTCAAAATGAAAAGAATTAAAAGTTCAAAGAAAAGTTTTATTGAAAAAACAAAATTTTTTGACTTCTAGATGCGCTGGCCTCCCGACCCCTCGAATAGTATGGAAAGTTAGTAACGGTATGCAATGCTGGAAGGCAGGACCGCTACAAGCGAGTCGTGGGCAGACCAACAAAGTAAAGTTTCGACCAAAATTATGAAAATAGTCTAAACCCTGGAATCAAAACATCTGAATATCTGGAAAGTGACGAAAAATTGATGAAGTCCTATTTTTTCAAAAAACGCCGAATTTTGTCCATTTTCTAAATTTTTCACATCTAGCAAAGTCTCCAGAATATATATAATATGTACGTATATAATATCTTTTTACAGTGAGTTTTAAAATTTTTCCTACTTTATATCGCGGATCGCCTATGAGAACAGACGGTATATACGTATATAGATTTCCAAATACTACGAATACATTACAAAACGTAAAATCTGTGCTTTAGTTGCTGTTGACCTTTGGCTGACCATCCCTGACGAGTAGAAAGATTTGAATTTCACAAAATAAAAATTCCATTAATAGTAAACAAAATATCCCAATTTGAAAATAGCAATTAATTTTTGGGGTCTTTTCCAGATTACCCCCCCCCCCACTCTCAAAATCCTTAAAACTTGACCAATTGAGCTAAAATTTGGTATGGGTATGCTGTCGACCTCGCTGAGTTCAAATATTGCAAAATTTTTTGATTTCGAGGAATTCAATTTTTTTCGATTCTCAAGGGTGGACCAAGGGAAACCGAAAACGTTTTTGTCGCTGGCTTTGCTGAAAAGTTGCATACCGGGGTATTCTGTGTCGCTGAACAAGACTTGCACTCTGAACCATTTTTTGCATTGCCACAGAACCAAAATTTTTTATCTATTTTTATATGAAGATTTTGGTATCGCAGCACTCGTGATCTAAAGCCTGTTTTTGGTCAGACTTTTGCTTTGAATGTGAGCTTTGAATTTCAGCAAAATCAAACAATGTGTAATACTGCGTTCGATAGCTAAAATGCTCAAATGGATTCAAAACAGATACAATCGTCACTATAATTACGTATAATCTACGAAATTTATTGCCATTTACTGGAAGAAAAACCGTGAAAATGGGTCTGAAAACCTGGAAAAACCGGGAAAATAAAATCCAAATGTCCGCATCAACCCTGCGTAGAGTTGGTAACTGCACGACTTGCGGTTCCTTGTGCAGATGCCGGCACGGCTGTAGAACAATAGGAGTTGTTACAGACTTTGTAGGTCGTTCCAGAACTCGCCCGATCCGTGTTAGTTGTACTTTGTAATATTTTAAGTCCCTGTTTTGCCTTTGACTGATTCGTTTTGTCGTAACTTTTGTAGAGTCCTGGGTAGCAAGCCGCAGTTGCATAAGTTTGAAGTAGCTCAGCTCGGTAATCTGTGTCCAGAAACTGCTGAGGAAGCCAAAGCTCTGATTCAAAGGTACGGTGTGCACTGACTCTACGTACGTACGTACGTGTTTATATACGAGGGAGTGTTTAAGAATTACGACATGGCAGAGAAACAAGTATATACCTGTACCGTTCTGTATAAACATGTGCTAGTTGGCTTTATTGATTGGAGAAAGAGTGACGAAGATATTGTGCTGTGAAACTGAAATAAAAATGGTGATAACTGATTAGGTGGATAGGAAAAAGCGGACGGTCTTGGAGCAGGAATTCGAGAATTTTTAAGAAATTTTAATTAGTGAAAACTTTTATTATTCCAATAATACATACTATAGATTGGTGTAAATTTGTGTTTACATCTTCTCCACATGCACAGCCATTGCCAAACACAACTTATTGGAGTCGCGTTGTCTTTCTGAAAAATTTTCGTATTACCCATTTCAAGGTTCAGATCCTTTTGCATTTTAACCGTTGTATAATCTCAAAATTTTACAGTTTTATTGGAATCACGAAATTGTACAGTGATTTCTTGCTGAAATCTTTTCTCAGAACTAATTCTTCCTACGTATCGTAAATTAATTTCCTGCTTTAAAGTTTAGCATGCATTGTTCTGGCAGTTAGAACTGAAGTATACATTATCGAGCCACCTGTGAATGTAGCACGCAGTGTTATGCTGTGCACTAGAAACGTTGTGCGCTAGTTATCGTTATGAGAGGTCCTCAGCGTAAAGAAGAAGAGTCAACGAATTAAACATGGTAAACTTGGGAAAATTTGTAACGAGAAAGATAGGGGTCGAAGCAACGGAACATAGTGAGTTTACAATGGGAAGAGTATGCTACTGAGTGATTCCTGGAAAACTAAGCCTGCAACAGTGCAATATGGTCTAAACTTTAAGGCCAAACTCTCGAGGGTGACTTTCTAGCGTGTGAACGTACTTCGCATAGATATGGCAAACTGAGTGTTTTCGACATGAAACAACCTTTGACCATGCAAAAAATTATCTGATTTCGTTTAGACTGTCTTAAAAATCTGGAAAGATACTGTTGAAGATACTTTCATTTCAAACTCAGTCTTGCTCCCAAAATTTTAAGGGATTTTGCCCTAAAGGGAACTGGATAATTTTATAGATTAAAAAGATCTTTCACTTCACATACTATGTAAGAAGCTCCCCCAGCTTTCGGGCGTAAGCCTGGTTTATACTTCTGTCTGTTTTTTCTGGTTGTCCACTTTTCCACTCACTTACTGGTTCATACCTTTCCCTTTTCCTTTTGTCCTTTTGTCCGTTTGAGTTGATTCATATTGTTCCGTTTGACCCTGTGTCCTTTTGTCTGTTTGTCCCTAAAGGATGTCCTTTTACATTCAACACTTCTCTACTTCTCCGGTTGTCCGTTAACAACAAGTATGAATTAGTTCATAAAGCAAACCAGACGAACGGACAAGTGGAAATTTATAAATGGACAAAGGGAAAGCGAGATATGAACTGACCCGTAACTTCGGCAAAACGGGCAAACGGAGAAAAAGAACATTCGGACAAACAGACAAACCAACAATCGGACAAGCGGAAAATACATGAACCGGGCTTTAATGTTTCGAGCATTAACACATTACGAACCGCTCAGTATTTTACTTATGGGTTTCTTTCCAGTTGTCTTTTCTTTTCTTTTCTCTCTTTTCCAGTTCCCACCCCGACTTTTCGGTTTAGTTTGACGCTTTACGCTCCGCGACAGTACATTTCATGAAAAGCAGGACTATTGGCGAAGTTTTCAGTTTAGCGAAATGCCGCAAAGTGATGGCGATTTTCGCCAAAATTGTCGAAAAGATCTCTGTTATAGTGTTGGCGACATTAGTTTTCGCTATTTTTCGTCAAATCTGTTGGTATGTTTCGCCAACTTTGGCGAAAATCATCATCACTTTCACGATATTATGTTGCCTCGTACCCAATCTGTACACTTCACCTAACGCTTCTACTTTTTAGGAAATGTACTGTATTTGACTGTTATATTCTCTCAACTTTTAGCCTTTCACCCCGCCACTGGGGGGGGGCAGGGCTACCATGCTTTTCCACGTTAAGTTTTTTCGCCTAAAGTAAACCCACTTACTCTTCCCATTATGAAATCTATTTTATTTATCTGTTTTTCATTTGGTTTTCTAAAAGAAAACTAGAAGAAGTCTTCATATTTATTATTTTTCAGCTTGGAAACGAAATTTGAGGACGATGAGCTGCAGGAATTATTGGATGATATTCAGTCGAAAAAGACCTTTCAATGATTTTACTGTTGTTGACATTTATGTATATGAAAATATGTGTAATTTTTTGTTTATTGAGAGGATGAGAAGAGGATAAGTATATAATAAGCTTTTGTAAAGTAAGAAAATCAAGTAGATAGGTTTATCTTAGTATTGCTTTGCGGTGCTCCGTCCAGAACAGACTTGTAGTTTGTTCGTTTTCGAGTAGGGGGAATCTGACGTACGTGCTATAATTGTTATTTCTTTGCTGGCTATCATGACTGCCCCTGCTGCGCCAATAATGTCGCTGCCGGTAATAAGACCCCCACAAGGTGCAAAATATAGAAATTTTTTTGGTATAGCCCGGAAAGCTGTCGTTAAAAATTTAGATGCTGCTCCTCTGCTACTTCTTGAATTTCAACTCACACCTAAATGTTTATCGCCGACGTCATGTTGTCAAAAATTCAGCCTACTAGTTTCGAATATGAAAAACAGATAAAAGAAATTTGCAACTATTGCGCGCTGCTATTTTGTCAGTGACAATTCAAATTCGAGTACTATTTTAATTACTTAATGACCTGGATAAACTTGACATAGGGGCTAATTATTGAAATTAATTTCTTCTGGCCGGAACCAGGTATTTTTTATTGCTTTCTTAGTTGCATCAGAGAATTTTCTGAGATGTCATAAGAGGGCACCAGATATAACAAGGCATTGTATACTCATACTGTACACAGCTGTTTTTGTAAGGAGATGCCTCAATTTGACCTGTCCTATGTTGTGCATTTAAGGGTTAAGAAACTTTTACTCATATATTTTTAACCATGTTATTGCAAGCAATTTTTCAAAAACTTTCCTTCTCAAAATCTGCATGCATGCTTCTTGCGTCATTGAAGCGAGCTAACTCTAGCAATGAATAGCGACGTCTACTTTCGGTGCACTGTTTCGCCATGCTAAGAATAGTTCACAGTGACAGTTCTGCTTTTTCTTATTCTCAGTAACATGAACTTTGCCTATATCTTGTTCTTTACGTGACAATAAACGGTGTTGCATTCCTAGCTGAATTTTAGTTCTTTACAATGTAAGCTAAACCAACAATAGTAATAAGTAATGTTGTTCACCCAGCTCGCGATGCCGGTCGGCCTGAGGCCGGCCGATCGATCAGTGTACCGTGCCTTAACTGCCGGCCGGCCGGCGCCACTTTTTGTCGACTATCCAAAATTTGATAGTTTGCAAGGCGATAACCTGCAGAAACTGTCAGTGGCCAATATTTTAGAATATTTTACCCATATAAAGCATCCCAATTCGTAATCACCAGGTTGTTGTAACTGAAAACATTAAATTTTCATGATCGCCTTAATCCTCGTTCTTGTTGTATCAAGTTCGCTTTACAAATTATTTAATCTTTTAATGATTCCTAATATAATTGCTTGGCTTCTACCTAATTTTTGCATGCTAGTCTTGATTAAGTTTAAAGCTTGTGGAAAATTAACTGATGATCTTATGCAAAATGCTAAAAGCAAAAAACGAGAAACCTATTCTTGCAAAAGCCTGCACTGCACCAATGTAGTCCTCCACGGTAAAGACCCCTCGTTAAGATTTAGTGGTACTTCTGCCGTGGGCACGGCACCCCATAGTAAAGAGCACAATCAAGCCATAAAATGCACATAGGTTTATAACAGAACTCGAAAAGATGCATGTATGGAAGTGCATTTTACCATGTAGTGCATCTGAATCAAGAGGCAAAGCGAACGTTTTTGGCATAATTTCTGCTGAATCAAAATGTGCATAAAAATTACATCAAAAGCAAAATTACTGATGCATAGACCACAGTTTTGATTTGATTCAGTTCAATTTTGGTTTTTGAATATTCAGTTAGATTCGATTCAGTTTTATTTTTCGCTGCAAAAAATTGATTTGATTTTATAAGTTCGATTAATCAAAAATCAAATGTCGCATCAAACATTTGATTCTATTTAAAAATCAAAACAACCGTATACATAGTCTGCAACAGGTGAAACAGAGGCGGGTTCAAGATCCAAGGACCCCCCAATGAATTCTAATCTGCCAGTGATTAAGGTGGTGGTGTCCTTTTGTGCAGTGCTTCTGTCGTAGATTTTTTGAAACGATAGAACTTTCGCAATTTTGGGAGTTGGAAAGAGCTTTATACACCGTATTAAAGCTTATTGTCTGACATTCATATGAGCTTACGAAACTGGCAAAATTAGCAAAACATAGCAGAAATTTTCTGACATGCTGACATCTAACAGGATGAATATAGACTAAAAATCTGAGAACATCGGTTTCTCAAAACTGAATAATTGGCCAAAAGTTCTTTTTGTTTGTACCATTATATGAAGGGCATATGTGCCGAGGGACGATTTCTTGGATTTGGCTCAGTAGGTCTTAACGTTCGAGAAAATCGGCCAAATGCACGGTGGTAACACGAAATTACGCAACTTCGCATTCAGTTTTCTTGCTACTGGATATGTTTTAGCCAGAACCAAGAAAAAGGTCGCTCCGCAGAAGTACGAATTTAGATTCTGCCAAAAATCTCCGGAATCCGTCGAGTAGTTTTTGAGAAATCGATGTTAGAAACAAAATAATCACAGTTTTGCCAAAATGGTTTTTCGGCCAAATCTCTAGCTTAAAACAATAAAGTCCGGCTAATAGGCATTCATAAAATGGGCATTTGAACGCTGTATCGATTGAGTATAAATAAGCCAACTTTGTCCTTAACACGTGGCATTAATTTTGAAAAATCTGATTTCAGGGGTGCTGAGCACGAATCCGAAATCCGTTTTTCGATAAAGCTTTTCGTTAGCTTAAAATAAGCTAAAGTTATAAGCTTAGAATGTAAGCCTATTCTGAGCTATCGAAAAGCTTTATCGAAAAACGGATTTAGGATTCGTGCTCAGCGCCCCTGAAAACCCCTGTATGCACGTTTTCAGCAAAAAGTTTTTCAAAAAATTTTTCGGTTTCCCTTGGTCCCCCCTTACCAAAATAAAATTTAAAATTTTTAAAAATTTTTTAAAATTTTAAAATTTTTGAATTTTTGAATTCATCAGCCTCTAGTATGCACCCACACAAAATTTCAAAGTTATTGGTCAAAAAATCAAAAGTTAGGGCTGGGGGGGAATTGCGCAAGAGACCCCAAAAATGTTAATTTTCGTGTCCAGCCATAAGAACCAATCCCGTGTCTCGTCTACCTACTGGGAGTCTATGGCCAAAAACCAAAACTTTCTTATCTTTTGGAATAAAAATACGGGACTGGTCCAAGTATGTTAAAGAGCACGGAAATGGGTTATTTCGTAAGTTTTAGCCATTTACGTAAAGGATTAAAGCCGTGTGAGTGAAAAATACCCTTAAGGAAACTAGCACCTTAAGGTCGCACTTCCCTTACATTCAGTCCACTTTGGAAAGCTGTAACTTACTCAATATTGAGAGTTATGAATTAAACCACATATCAAAATGAAGCTCTACATCTTCTGCGTCGTTTGGTATCACTGAAACGTGTCTAGCTAATTTGTAATGGCAGCAAACTCACCAAAAGCAGCCACAATTTTCGACCAAATTTTTTTCTGAAAAATTTTTACGCAACAAGAATATGGCCGTATCCAATGTGTTTCTGAGATAATTTGCCAGGGACGGTTTTTTGATTTTGCCAAAATATTACTTCAGTATACAGAAATTGAGCATTTTCTGAAAATTTGGCATTTTTTCCAACTTTGAAAAATCATTGCTCTTGATTGGAGGCTGATAAAGAGAAAAATAAAAAACCGTCCCGGGCAAATTGTCCAAACATACTATATGTAGTATATCTTTTAGATCCACTCATTGGTTGTGGAGCAATCTTCGGTCAAAAACTTTTGGCCACAATTTGAGAAAATCAGTTATTCGCCCAGAACTTTAGGCTTATTCAGTGTACAGTGCTCTAATTAACCTAATTTCTGCCTCTTTTGAAGCTCTTTAAGTTGAGTATAAATGTGTCTACATTTGTAGTGTACACTGACTCCAATTAGACAAAACCTGTTTCCAGTAAGATCGTGTCAAAAATAACCAATTTTCGAGCAAAAATGTTTCAAAAATTCACTGCTCAAAAACGATAAGAGCTAGAGAGTAATGTCTAAAAGCAAAGTTGTAGAGCACAGAATAAGCTTTAAAATGATTATAGTAGTTGGGCATATTTTTCTATATATAGTTCTAGAACTTCAAATTTTTGTTTCTCACTGTGCATGAAAGTTATGATGCTGGCGTTTTTACAGGACGTTTATTATCATTCCCGATGCATTTTCTGAAAATTTGAATGAAATCGGGCAATAATTGCACTTTCTGCAACTATATCTGCACGTAAGGGGAGCACGACCTTATAGTAGATTCGCCCAATCTGCGTCATACCCCAAAGTGCGTCACTCAGCCGTTTAAAGTTTTCTGGTGCTCTACAGAATGGAAGATATCCTAAAGTTTTCACATTTCTGAGCAGGTCTATTCAAGCTCTATGCAATGGTGTAAAAATTATTTGCTAAAAAGTTTTTAACCGTGCACAATTCTACAAAGTTCACTATACTTTGAATAAAACACCCGTTGTCCGCCAAATTTTAAGCAATGTCCCGAATTCAGTTTTATGCACCTAACAATCTTAATACTTAACAACGTTTAATGTGTCAGCTATCAAATTGTTCGTTAGAATCTGCTGATTCCAAAAATATAAACAATTCCGGATTTCACCGTACTAGAACTGAGATATTCCGATTTTACTGGAACCACTGATCAGTACCTAAAGTGCGTCGCTCTAAATTAACTTTTTTCGCAAATATCCCTAATGTGCGTTCGTATCTTTTACATGTAAATTTGCTTCAAATAAATGCAAATACTGGCTTTATAACTTAACCTAAGACAAAACTAAGTGCAAAAACACAATCCTAGAAATAATTCTGAACAATCTGATACCAAATTTTCTGTTTTTATTGCATTTTATTTTTTTAGTAAAAGTCGTTGTTTCCTGCTTTAAATCATAAAATTACGTTTTAGTAATTGTTATAGTTTAATTTGCAACCCAAATTCGCTTTAAATAACAAAGTACTGGCATTTTAACAATTTTTTCGAAGATCACAGATTTTGTTGATTTTGATATATATTGTTTATATACAAGCCAACTACCATATAAAAAATTTTTGTAGCATAAAATTGTCGGAAACAGGTGCTATTGCATCTCAAAGTTTGGTTTACTAATGCAAATCATAGCAATTTTGAAATGACGCACTTTAGGACGCGTCCGACGCACTTTAGGGAATGAACTTCTCACAGCGAAAAACTGCATTTTTTAGCATAAAAATGGCTATAACTTACGATTGACTTTACCTAATACCGTCAAATTTTACAAAAATGTAGAAGCAGAGGTACTTGAGACTTCTGTAAAGTTTTATGTTATGAAATTTCGCCATTCAAAAGTTACAGATTTTCAAAGTGACCACTCATTTTGCGTAGACAAAAGGTGACGCAGATTGGGCGCATCTACTATAAGCAAAAATAGCCGCAAAATAGATTTTTACAAAGAACTGAAAGAAAATGAAATAAATAAATAAGATTTCTCATATATTTAAAAAACCGACCAACATTATATGCATTTTTAAGTCTGAAGATTTTGTTGCAAATTTTGAGAAACTGAAATTTTTACTGCAAACTACACATAGTGATTTTTTATCTAAATTTTTATCTAAATTTTTATCGTAAATCTCCTTGATTTACGTCTAGGATTGTTCCGATAAGAAATTGACCGGGCCGGGCCCGGGCCCGGCCTAAATTATCAAACGGGCAAGGCCCGGCCAAGCCCGGCACCGAGCCCAGGGCCCCAGGGCGCGCTACTGGGCCCGAAGCCCAGTCAAAGCCGGAGCCCGCTACCACCCCCCGCCCAAAGCCCGGGCCCGCTCCTTGGCCTGGCTTTAAATTCCAGGGGCCGGTGAGAGGTCCGGACTTCGAAGCCCGGGCCAGCTACTAGGCCCGGCTCAAAGCCCGGGCCGGTGTCGTATAATATTTTTCCCCCCGTGATATTTTCCCCCTCTATAGGGTATAATATTTTTCCCCCGTGATATTCCCCCCCCCCTTCAGCTATAATATTTTCCCCCCTCTGAATGAAACCCAGAAAAATGATGCAGCAAATTTAACAGGGTCAAAGCAGTAACTGTTGAAATGTTGGTAAGTAGTAAGTAAAATGCTGAAAACAATTTTACAAGTTAATTTTAGTTATTATTTAATTGTTTAATTAATGTTAATTTGCATGTTAAAAAGAAACTACTTTTGCACTTTTTTTTAACACTGTTTAAAAATGTATAAAAAACTGGTAATTTTGATTAGTTTGTTAGTAATTGTTTTGTTAATAAATTAATTTTGCAATATTAATAACTGTAAAAATTGTTTTAGAATTTTTGCTTTTCTTATTATTTGGAAATCTAATTTTACAGTTTTTACGAGTTGTAAAATTTCGGATAAAAGTTTTGTAAAATCAGCAACTTTTGATATTTTTATTCATTTTTACAACACTGTTTCTTATTTTTCACACTTGTCACCGTTGAATATTCATTAAATTTCCCTCACCGCAAATTATAAACAACTGTTGTTTTTAGCAAGGCTGTATCCTTGAAACTTCTGATTTTTTGAAGATGGTATATTTTGATCCTTTCAGCCAAAAATCTTAATTTATAGCTTTCTACATATTTGTTCCGAACCAAGATGAAATTTTGTTTTTAGCTATTTTTTCCAGTTGTTTTCAAACACTGTTCATCAGACATCACATCACAGGATGATCCTTAAAAATTTAAATTTACTTGGAGAACACTTTACTATTAACGATAACTGTATATTTATACAAATTATAAATTAAAGAAATTTTACTAATATTAATGATATATTGAAAAATTTAATCGCCGCTGAAGTAGAATTTTATTATTTCTTTAATTAAACTTCACATTGTAATTTTTGTAGTATACAGTTCATAATTTATAATTTATAGGACAAGTTAAGTTTACATAGTAAGTTTACATAATGCATAGTAATTTACTATGGTAAAACTTTCTCCAAGTACCTAAATTTAAATTTTTAAGGATCATCCTGTGATGTGATGTCTGATGAACAGTGTTTGAAAACAACTGGAAAAAATAGCTAAAAACAAAATTTCATCTTGGTTCGGAACAAATAGAAAGCTATATTTTAAGATTTTTGGCTGGAAGGATCAAAATATACCATCTTCAAAAAATCAGAAGTTTCAAGTATACAGCCTTGCTAAAAACAACAGTTGTCTATAATTTGCGGTGGGGAAATTTAATGAATATTCAAAGGTGACAAGTGTGAAAAATAAGAAACAGTGCTGTAAAAATGAATTAAAATATTAAAAAGCGTTGCTGATTTTACAAAACTTTTATCCAAAATTTTACAACTCGTAAAAACTGTAAAATTAGATTTCCAAATAATAAGAAAAGCAAAAATTCTAAAACCATTTTTACAGTTATTAATAGTTGCAAAATTAATTCATTAACAAAACAATTACTAACAAACTAATCAAAAATTACCAGTTTTGGGTCTTTCCCAATATCCCCTCCCGTAGCTTCGTAGAAGTTTTGAAGATGCACACTTTGACGGATTGAGTTGAAATTTGGTAGGAGTAGGTTTTCGGACCTGGTGATTTCAAAAATGCAAAAATTTTAAAATTTTAGTTTGGTAAGGGGGGACCAAGAGGAAAAGAAAAATTTTTGAAAAAATTTTGCTGAAAACATGCATACAGGGGTTTTCTGGGGCGCTGAGCACGAATCTGAAATCCGTTTTTCGATCCAGCTTTTCGTTAGCTCAGGCTAAGCTTACATCTTAGGCTTAGAACTTTACCTTATATATTGAGCTAACAAAAAGCTGGATCAAAAAACCTACTTCAGATTCGTGTTCTACGACCCCCAAAACCCCTATTTACATCTTTTCAGCAAAATCGAAGACAAAACATTTTTCGGTTCCTCTTGGACTTGGACCCCCCTTACCGAACTAAAATTTTAAAATGTTTTAAAAATTTTGAAAATTTTAAAATTTTTGCATTTTTGAAATCAGCAGGTCCGAAAACCTACCCCTACCAAATTTCAACTCAATCCGTCAAAGTGTGCATCTTCAGTACTTCTACGAAGCTATGGGGGGATAATGGGAAAGACCCCCAGTTTTTATACACTTTTTCTGCACATATAAGTCCCAGACTCGCAGACGGAAGGGCCCGGTAGCGGGCCGGGCTTTCAGCCAGAGCCGGGCCGGGCCCGGGCCGGGCTCAACACAAAATTTTCCGGGCCCGGGCCTAAACCGATCCGGTGCGGGCCCGGCCCAGGGTCCAGAGCGCGCTACATGGCCCGAACCCTATTTACGTCTATGTGCTACAACATGCCTCCTCAAAATTTTGGGTGTGGGTAAAAGCCAGCCCAGCCCCCAGCCCCAGCCTCCAGCCCCGGTGGGTAAAACCCGGCCTCCAGCCTCCAGCCCCTTGGGTAAAGTCCAGCCCCGACTGCCAGCCACATTGGGTAAAACCCGGCCCAGCCCCAAGGGTAAAACCCAGCCCCCCTTTTCCAGCCCCGTTTTTCCAGCCCCTGTTTTCCAGCCCCGCTTTCCTGACCACGTTTTCCAGCCCCTGTTTTCCAGCTTCCCGTTTTCCTGACCACGTTTTCCAGCCTCTGTTTTCCAGCCCCCGTGTTCCTGACCACGTTTTCCAGCCTCTGTTTTCCAGCCCCCGTGTTCCTGACCACGTTTTCCAGCCTCTGTTTGCAAGCCCCCGTTTTCCTGACCACGTTTTCCAGCCCCTTTTTTTCCAGCCCCGTTTTCCTGACCACGTTTTGCAGCCCCTGGGGTAACGTTTTTCCCAGCCAGCAGTATATGTCCATGTATTAATTCCATTAACCTTTGCCAGTTCCTGAGAGCAAGCACAGAAAAGTGGGGGTCCTTATTTCCCCGGTTGCCAAAATGCAAGTTAAAATGTGAAATATTTAACACTCTTGACGGTATTGGCTCCAGTCCGACAGACTAAACTGTCACAGGCTGGCAGTCCGACCAGTGAAGGCAATTTGAAGAAAGGCAATTATAGTTGAATTTCAGTAGTTTTTAAGAGGATTGAGGGGGGTGCAGGCTCCCCCCAGACCGACAAACTACGGGTAGATCTCCCTAGCGAGAACGAAAAAAGTATAACTTCTCGTCCAGAAGGGCAAAAAGAGTAATGTTTAAATAGTTGTACCTTTAATGCCGGGTTAGGGTTAGGCTAGGCCTCAGTACATTCGACAAATGAGATTCAATTTTGTCTGATTTACTCTTTTGACTCCCTGGATGAAACTTTATTTCGTTAAATTCAAGGTTCTGATTCTTTAATGCGGATTAATCTAAATATAATCCGTTTAATCTTAAAAGAAATAGGCATATGTTAAAATGTAACTATCAAAAATAAACAATTGCTCAAGCTTATTTAACTTCACAATGTCTAATTACATTTTGCACATAGCTCTATGAAAATGTGTGCATCTAGCAAGCTTCGAACAAATGTAAACAAGACAAAAGCACTTCTGTGCTAGTGTCATTCACCGACCCTGCGAAGTGAAACCGGCCCAGGCCCACTGTAGACCGGCCAGCCAGTCGAACGAACTGCCTTCACCGGCAGGATTGCCAGCTTGCGACGACAGTTTCGCCGATTTGGAGCCTTAAAATCTTAATATTTCATATTTTAACTTGTATTTTGGCTAACCAGAAAATTAAGGTACAGGGCGCCGGGCGGCCGGGACCCTTGTATTAGCTGCTTGCTGTTAGAAACTGGTTCACATGAATGGAATTTATATGAAGCGTTTCATGCTGCTGGCTGGGAAAACCTAATACCCTAGGGGCTGGAAAACGGGGGCTGGGTTTTACCCTTGGGGCTGGGCTGGATTTTACCCAGGAGGGCTGGAGGCTGGAGGGCTGGATTTTACCCATCGGGGCTGGAGGCTGGGGCTGGGGGCTGGGCTGGGTTTCACCAGCACCCAAATTTTCTTGGGACAAACACCATACAAAATCAACACGTTTTTACAATAATATAAAATATAAAATAATATAATATATATATTTTTACCATAATTACACCAAAAGTTTAAAATTTTTCCCGTGCCGGGAATCGAACCCGGGCCGTGCGGGTGAGAGCCGCAAATCCTAACCACTAGACCACACGGGATGTAGTTTTAGTTTGTCAGAGCTAGTATTTTAGACGTGTGCAAACAATTTCAATGTTTGACAACTGGTTTCTGTACACATAATGGCAGTAGAGAGAGAGATAGCAGCATGCTGTCTGAGTTTTACTTTAGGATCGTCATTAAATATTTCAAAATAACTAACATTATTCAACAACATAGGCCGCTTGAGAGGCATTAGATGTATATATCTTGAGAAAAAGTTGGGGATGGGGATAGCCGAAATTAGGGTGGGTGGAGTCAGCCGGTTTTGGGTGGAGTGGAGTCCGGAAAAATCGAATTTGGGGGAGGGGGTAAAAATTTTTCTTCAAAGTATTAAGAAAAAATTTGCTTTTCTGCTAAAAAGACGCTATTTACAACCAAAAATTAGCAACTTGGTAATTTTTCGAAAAAATGTAATTTTTGGGAAAAATTTCAAATTTTTCCTGATTTGAAGTCAAAATTTCGAAAATTTTGAGGTTGGTATGGATATTTATTTTCACATCACTAAGTTTTATGCATGTCATGCTTTGTCTGTTTTGGACCGACATCACCAACTTGCGAAGGCTCCACTCCACAGGACGCTACGCTCTTTTAAACTTTAAACTCCA
Source organism: Trissonchulus latispiculum (assembly GCA_030248195.1). Lineage (NCBI taxonomy): Eukaryota > Metazoa > Nematoda > Enoplea > Enoplida > Ironidae > Trissonchulus > Trissonchulus latispiculum. Next base: position 189 of record JASAND010029433.1, on the reverse strand, counting down.
GTATTTTGCATCAAAACCTAATATATATATACTGTTGTGTGGCATAATTGGCCAACCAGAGTTGGGCTGGGCAAAACAGGAATACACCGGTGCTCCGGCCACAGAACGCGAATGTTCTCCGTTTGAGGGGTCGAGGCGAAGTCTCAGGGAAATTTTTCCCTATAGTAAGTTCCCACCGAAAACGCTTCA
>JASAND010029432.1:0-48263 GCA_030248195.1 Trissonchulus latispiculum | reverse complement strand
AGCATATCAATGATTTGTTGGAGAAGACTTACCTAGAACCAACCCTCCACGAAGGGATTGCCTGGCGGTTATCAAAGCTGAGACAAGCGAAAATCGAAAGTAACAAGGAGCGAGATAGTCACGTGCTCACAAAATCAAGTAATCTATTATTTCTTGAGCTATGCGAGCCGTAAAATTAAACTAAAAGTGTCGATCTCTAAGTCTCAACAGGTGCAAATTATCCGATGCATGATCACTCTCCAATTGCTATCCTTTAGGCTGCTATCATAAAAATGTAGTTTTGTAAAACCACGACGAACTTTTCAACAATTGTGGAGCTTTCACTGTAGGCTTCATTATGTAGGCTACAGGGTGTCACTTAGCAAATGGGTTCTACACAAAAATACCCAGGGACGCTTTTTATGCATGCAATTGCACTGACAATGCACTTATGCGTTAGAACTTGCACACATTGGATTCGAATTCCGGTTTGAGCTCATTCCACTGAAGCACCCGTGGCTCAGTTGGTTAGAGCGTCTGCGCGTTAAGCAGGAGACCGTGGGTTCGAGTCCCACCGGGTGCCCGATTTTTTCGGGCGCCTGATGGTGTGCAACTTTCTTTCTTCTCGGGCTTTTTAGGGACGCTTTTAGTTGCTCCGGTAGCTAGTTTCAAGCTAAGGTGGTCGCTTGCCAAAGTTGGAAAACGTAGGCAAAATCCAGGTTACGCCTACATTTTAGCAAATTTCTTTATAAAGAAGAGTGATTTCATAATAACTCAGCTGTTAGACGTATCTAATGATATGAATTCTCACGATAAAATTTACTTGAGTCAGCAAAATATTTGAAAAATTTACTTCTTCTAATGTGTTTTCAAAAGTTTAGAAAACCTTCTGAGTATAGTCTAGGCGGTCGCGTAAAAAAGGGGCTGGGCAAAAGACGGAGAATTGACATTACAGAGGATGGCTATCGTGAATTCATTTATCAACGCATGGCTTCAAAATTTCGGCAATGGTTGGCGATGCAAAATCCTTTACTTGTACTAGTTTTGAAGGATATTTCATTGGCCTACACGGCAAGGGAAATTCAAGTCACAAATTCACTGCTATTTAGCCATTACCCACTACGCTGAACAAGGACGGCTGAAATTGTACACAATCACAAAATAAATCGATTTTGCTGAGTACGTTTTTAGTGTTCCAACTTGAGGTGTTTTAGTTGGATCAAGTGCTTTACTTGATCTTGATCTAAACTGTAGCAAAATTTTACCAGTTTAGCTCAAACTTTGTGTGGATGAATCCCAACACACATCTAATTGATTGTTGATAAAAGTTTAAGATTACAGTTATATAAATTTTTAAATTTTCCAAGGGGTGCACGGGAAACCCAAAAACTTTTTGTTATCGATTCTACTGAAACGTTGTATCTAATGATTTTCTGGATCGTAGAATTTGAATTCAGCTTTTCGCTGTTCAGTACAAGTTAAACTATATATAAGATTTGACAACAATAAAGCTTACGTGAACCTGTACAAACAAATTAAAGAAATTGAAGCTGAAGTAAATATGCTCGCCCCATTGGATTACCTCCTGGCTATAAGTCACTGCGTCCCTAATATGATTGGAAATTGAACAAAAAGCATACGTACATAATATGGATAGGTAATTGTGGTTTGTTAAAAGTTTGACAAAATTTTGTAGCGCATATGATTGACTATTGCTTCAAAGGTGTGAATTTTAGTACAAAATTCGATTTGGTACAAAAATTTGCAACTTTTAATTTAAAATACTATGCTCGAATTTGGCCAAATTATAGTTGAACTTGTGCACAGACTTTCGAGTGAAAAAGTCAAACTTTTATCTTATTTATATATAATTCGATTTTATTAAGCCTAGTGTTTCACAAATTGCTGGTCAAACTATAATTACTGCTTTGCTGAAAGAATAGCAAAATGACTGGAGAGCAGTAAATACTGAAATACTGCAATGTAGTTTCCATTAAATCCCACCATATAATGTTACGAAACGATAACTGTTCTGTCCAAATTTGTTTTAAAATTTCATCAGTGCCAACAGCAACTTTGGATTTGTTACAATAGAGTCAAATTCGGGCAGTTTCACGGCTTCGTCCAGGTCGGATTTCAACGTTTCCAGGCATCCCATCAGCAACCACTTTAATCCCAGCAAATCTGCCAGAAGCAAATATTCGCCAGCGGTTTTCTTGTTCACCTTTGATATCAATAGTAGTTCACAAAATTCCAGCAATTCAGGCAATTCGTAGCGGTGTGCTAGGAGGGCTAAATCCTTAGGATGTTCTATATTCTAAAAACATTCAATTATTCCATTCCGGAACACACAGCCCAAATTGTGTTCAGGTCCAATTAAATTCAGATTATTAGCAATATTTGAAACGTAAAGGGAAATTCAGTTTTTTTGCTGTCACATAATCGTGAACCAGAAATATCTTTGAAGCATTACTTGTATAAATTATTAATCAATTAATTAATTAATTAATTAATTTGTTAATGAAAGTCATCCACCATCGAAATCCCAAAAAACTGTACATCCGAGGGGATTTGAGTTCCAATTAGCCTGTGTGATTCGTCAGCAATAGACGATATTGTTCGATTATTCGAATATTTAAAATGCTAAAAGGTTGGCTAAACTTAGCTACGAGTTTACAGAGAATATGTAGAGCGTAGGCATTACACACCTGTAGCTCTGCGCTTCTGTCAGGCTGGAGGACCATGAAGAACACGGACCACGGACAAGACGGGAAGCGTCAGGCACCCTCGTACCCACGAAACCAGAACTAGAAGAGAGAAGGGAGGTTCAGCTTTTCACTCACCATTGAAAGTAAAGAATTGGCCCAGCCGGGGGTCGTACCTCGGCCCTTCTGATCCGGAGTCAGACATGCTAACCACTACATCACAGGGCCATCAGCTGAACTCCCATATCAGGCTTATCAGTCTTTCCTATGCCAACTTTCCTTTAAGGTTTCTTTAAGACGCGTCCCGCGGCTTACTCAAATCGGAATCGACAGAGAGCGCATCCTGTGCAGGGCGTTCTCAGCCCAAGGGATCCGTGCTCCCCCACGCACGTTCGAGACCCTTGTGATCCAACCAACCAGAAGCAACTACGGGGGGACAGGAACCTGGATCGTTGGGACTTTCACCCTACCAGCGGAGCTGGGTCATGGGGACTGTTTCACCCTACCAGACGTCCATCCTGGCAGCCTGATGTAGCGCTTCGGTCAGGCTGGAGGACCATGAAGAAGACAAAACCAAGGACAAGCTCAAGACGGGAGGCGTCAGACACCCTCGTACCCACGAAACCAGAACTAGAAGAGAAGGGAAGAAAGAGGGAGGTTCAGCTTTTCACTCACCATTATAAGTAAAGATTTGGCCCAGTAGGGCTTGAGTCAGACATGCTAACCACTACACCACAGGGCCATCAGCTGAACTCCCATATCAGGCTTATCAATCTTTCCTATGCCTGATTCCCTTACACATCTCGACCAAGTAATGAAAGCAAAGATAAAACTGACGTTTAATACTCAAAATCTAGCTTACCACAAGTAAGGCAATGCTTTTCAAATACAAATAGTTGAGCAATGCTTTGACAGATTGACTGGAAAAATCGTCAATTTCTATCAGCCCAGACTGAGACTCGGACAGGCCAGACTCCAAATTCTTCCTCAAAACCGGACTCTGCATTAGGGGATACCTATGACAGTGGAATGTGACATTATCCGCGGAGCACCTAATTTGCATATCACTCAGAGGATTACAAGAGCTCTCAATTCCTCTCCACAGTTCCAGGGCCACTTTATCCACCTTGGGATTGGGATTATGCCGTTTGACAAAGTCCTCAAGTCCTTTTGCGAAATCATTCCCAGTCGGTGGCAACTGAGTCGTCTCTATGCTGATCGGGACCATGGGATAGGACAGGTCGAAGCTTCTGCGATCCCATGTATTGCAGGTTAGGATATCCCGATTGCTGCCGTTGTGCTCTTTGATCGCAATCCGAAATCGTCGATGTCGCACTTCGCTAGCCGGCCCAGTAAATGAGAAACTCAGCTGTAGTCTTTCCTGTTCAACCAAGTAGACGATATGAAGACTTAGATACACTGACACTGAGTTTAGGTTGTACTGGAAGCAAATTCTGCCGTTAGTGGCTTCTTTCGCTTTCTCCGGCAGATTTAGGTGCAATGTTTGAGTTAGCATCTCCTCTGACGCCCAATATTATAATAATATTCCTGGCAAATATTTTAATAAAATCAAAATCAAATTAAAAGCTGTGTAAATACACTCAAGACTTCTTATCAATTTGTAATAAGATAGATCAAATCGATTACCTTTTTATCTTAGCTCTGCTTGCTTAAAGATGGTGCTACCTTTTGGGTTCATATCCTTCGTTAATGGCTCAGACTTTGGTTTGAGGCCGTCTAGAGCACAGAAGTCATGGGATATCGATATATTACTGCTCCATACTTTTTAACCATAATGTTTCCTACTTGGATGTAAAAATAGCGTTTTTCGAAGAAGTTGTGCAACCCCCAGGTATACCCCCTGAAAGGAAAATGAAAGAAGGAAGTGCAGTAACCGCTACTCAATTGAACAGCAACAGCTTTGTGCAAAATGAGCCCACTGTAACCATATTTACCGTAGATATAGTCCTGCTGCGAGCACAAAATCACTATTTTGGCATGTGTATCTATACATACATCCGTTCCTCGGTATCGAATGCTGCCAGATCAGAGCAAAACTAATTCCTGTCAGAACATAAGTTTATATACTCTCCGTTGTGTTTGCATACTCGAGGCAATCTATGTGTTAATAATGCCTCTAGATTTTTTATTCAAATATTAACTACCGGCAAACTGTCCGGTATTTGCCGGTAATTAGAGAGGCTAATCAATTGCAGGTAAACTCGTAGAGTGCAACACGTCGCAAATATAGAGCCCTACCTAGTTGCTAAACCTTCCCTAAATAAAAGTAGAATAAGGCATCATTCTTTAATAACAAGACTTACGGAATTTATTAATTAGGATGGATTATCAATAAAGGATAATAATAGCAAGAGTGCATAATAATAAGAGTATGTCACTAGGCAAGCTCTATGTTATCAGAGCAAAAACTATGCTCTGCATGCTAAGGGCCCACCCCCCCCGCAAATCAGACCCTAGTGACCCCCCCCGCAAATCAGTACCTGGTCAAAACGGGGGTACGCTCACTCGCTCTATGTTTATGTGCTTAAGCTCGAAAACACAAGCAGTGCGTGCGCGAATTTTGTGCCTGCTTGGAGCTTTACAACACAAACATAGCGCACGAAATTCTTTGAAGTGATGGGTCTAATTTGCGGGGGGGGGTCAGCCGTTAGCTTGCAGAGCATAGTTTTTGCTCTGATAACATAGAGTATGCCTAGTGGCATACTCTTAGTATTATCAAGAGTACATAATAACTAAGAGTGTGACAAGCGTACATGTGTGACAGACGCACATTGAACCAACTGAGTAGTTGTGTTTTCGACCTTTAGAACGTAGGCATAGCGTGCGAATTTCTTTGAAGTGATGGGTCTAATTTGTGGGGGGGGGTCAGCCGTTATCGTGCAGATGATGTCCCAAGCCTGATAACTAAGAGCTTGACGCTTGTCACACCCTTAGTTATTATGTACTCTTGGTATTATGTACTCTTGATAATAGTAATAGCGAAGACACACAAAGCCCGCAGGCGACTACTCACGACGAAAGACACACTTCAACTGACTAATTGATTAATTTGGCTAATTAACGAAAGGATCAAAACCGAGGTTTCTACACGGTAGTGATAAAGAAATCATTCAAAATATTAGTGAAATACACTTCGCGTAGCGAGTATTTAACATTATCCCCTGCGAAAGATTTTAGCGCCTGATAAAATTTCCAAGGTAAAAGAGAGATGCTACCATAATTGCTAAGAGTTTTAAGATGGTAAAATTTAAAAGAAAAGTACTTTCAAGCATATGACATGGGCGACCAGTAAGCAACCATACGTGTGCTTGGGGGGGTTTGGGACTGAGCTGAGACCTGAGCTCACCCCCCCCCAGAGGGGTCCCTCCCCCCTCCCCAGAATCCGTAGTTTTCCGGTAAAAAAACCGGAAAAATCCGGTTTTTCGGAGTCCTTCGGCCGCCCTTCACCCCCCCAGAACTTCCCCTCCTGCACATGTCTGTAAGCAACCATAAGAAGTCCTGGCGCATTTACTACCCATGATAGCAAAAAGAACTTCAAATAGTAAACCAAGTAGTTTACCAAAAGAATAAAAGTTTTCAGAAAGATAATAGAAAAGTGGTAGCTAATGGTAACTCAGTAGTATAAGCTAAGAACCAAAAATAGGGGATTGTACTTCAATATTACAACAAAGTTAATAGCATTTAAAAGAGAAGTAGTATTTCAATTTAGGAACTAGAAATAAAAGAGAAATAATCGAAAACGAACCCACAAATGAAAATAGTAGTACCCTTTAGCCACTATGAGTAAAAAACCACAACAATCACATAAATTCCCACAATTACACACAAAACCTAACACACTTACAAATACGTTTATAGAGCTCTAACAGTATTGTAAATAACTGACTTTACAGTGACTAAATACTACATCTTTTAACTGTACAGCAGTTCAAAAGAATAACGTATTACATTTACCTTTACAACAATTCAAAATTAGACTAAATACGACAAAAAGTATCCTTTACAACAGTACAAAAAGATTAATATATAGCAGATAACACGTACATCATAACTGTTAAATGGATTTTACACATGGCATTAAACTGCATATTTTATAAAGTAACATATAGCTTAAAGCTAACAGTTCAAAAGATTAACATAGAACATAAAGAATACAGAATTAGACTAAAAACAACAAAAGTACAGACTATTAGAGCCAATGCTCAGGAATAAAAGAAATAGAGAAGGAGCAGAAACTACCATGTACAGTGCTTTCCGTCCTAACTCAACTCTTGGGCCTAACTTAATCATCAGAAAGCAAAGAAGTAAATGGTCATTTAAAAACAAACAATAGAAGAAACAAAGAATAAATTTCACAAAACACATCCTAAGGTCCAAACTAGCGAAAGTCAAAAGCGAAAACAAATCAATTTTCTTTCGAAAACAAGAATTTTAAAAGTTCCTAACTCAAACCAACAACACGAAAGATAACACACAAACAACTATATATCTATATTCACACAACTAACTAGCTAGCCATCCCCCGGCGAAAAAGAATGAGTGCCTACGAATTCCAACAAACCAAACAAGTAACCTGACGAAACCAACTAATTAAAGACTAAGACAAATACAGAAAAATCACAACAGAAAGTCACAACAGAAAATTCCTTGCGAAACAAAAACAAACAAACAATGGAATGACAGAAAAAGAGAAATGATTAAAATATTAAGGCAAAAATCAAAGACACAGATTTAAAGACAAAAATTAAAGAACATTTATAACGACTAACAAACAAACTAAATGCAAAAATGCGAAGTTCAAAAGACTTTCTTTGTAAATGGCAGAGACAGGGTAGAGGCACGAATTTTATAGCAGGGGACTCATCGGTAGGATGTTGATTGAGCAATAAAGCACCGTTGAAAGCACCAATAGAGCTGTTAAGCTGAAAAAGAAAGGGGGTTAGACATACAAAGATACCCTAAAAATTTCCAAAATTGAGCCTCGTTAGAGATGAAACTAATAGCAAAAGTGAAAAGATAGAAAGATAGAAAAGAGAAAGATAGTAAAGAGTTTTCAAAGGATTTACAAAGATCATCTTTTTACAAAATGACTAAAGCTTCACTCCAAAGATTAAAAATGAGATTCTACTAAGTACAAAACACATAAATACACCCAGTATACCATGTCTCTCCGAGCTTTAAAATCTAAGTTCAAGATAGAAAAAGAAAAGAAATATACACAGATAAGAGACTATACACCCTTGAAATGGCAAATCAGTTGAATTTAAGTGTAAGATAAAGATTAAAGATAAGAAACTACAACTAGATACTAAACGACTAAATAGCACAAATACAAAGCAAAGAAATAAATATCTGTACACAAAAACCCACAAATACAAAAACAAAAATAACTATAGTTTTCCAAAAATCCAAACTAGATAAGTTCCAAATAACACCAAATTTACTTCCGCTTAGCTTGCCCTTAATAACAAAAGAAACAATACAACATAATCAATAAAGCTGTTCTGACTAAACCCTAAACTACTAAGTGCTGGCATCACATATTTTATGGTCTTTCGTTTATCATTAATAGACCTCTTTTGCCTCTTTTCGATGCCGTTTATGTTTTGCACTTTACAGCATTCAGGATATGGGCTAAGCTGTCACACATAATAACACTGAGATTCACAACACAACAAACAAAAAGTACAAAAAAATGAAGTAGATTATGCATAGAATGCCTTAGATTAATGCAAGAAAAATACCAGTTAACGAACAAAAAAGAAGAATACTAATTAAATACCACAAAATAATTATATGAGCAAGCTAAACCTCCAAACAAAGCTTCTTCAAATTAAACGTAATATATGAGGCGTTTTAATTAATGACCATAGTATATAAGCCTCTTTAAGCATATAGCTTCAACAACAACAACAAAACAACTAAATAGCTTCAAAATAATTGCTTGCCTATCCAAAAAGTACAAGAATTCCGTAAGAACTTCCAAGAAGTGAACAACAAAACGTAGCTTTAGTAAAAATAGTAACACGTTAGCTTTCAAAAAAAATTACTGAAAATACGAAAGTAGTAGTAATGTAGCAAAAAGTAGTAATAACTTGCAAAAAGAAAAACTGGAAAAACAAAAAGTATAACGTAATCTTGACACGACAGCACTAATTGTAGTGACCTACAGTCGCACATAGTGAAGGTAGTCGCGCACCAGCCAGAAGTTAAACATACAGGCTGTGCGTTTGTATGATATGAAAAACCCAGTGGCCAATTTACTCTGTTAATACGTATTTCCAGTATATACGTATATCTAAAATTACAATATAATTGCCGAAAATAGTGATGACAAAGCTTGTGGCTGAAGAAAAATAACCAAATCGGACTTTTAAAAATCAAATCTGTCATCCATGTACGTATACGTATACATTCAGCGTTTCATAAGTGATGTCTTTATATCTTCAGCACTATATTTTGCCCATTTCTTCACCAAATAATAAATCCAAATTACATCCATTATTACGGGCTGTAGACACAATAGTTCCCATAAACGCTGAAGTAGTGTTGACGGAGCCACTATTCATTTGAGCTTTGTTAAATTCCATGCCATTCGAATTATCCTTTGGCTTTTCGACAAAATCTTCATTTGATGGCAATACGCAGACTTCTACCGTCAAATATCTACCTGGGAAATCCGGATCAGGAATACGTATCCATTTAGTCTTCAAATCTTCTCCTTTGGAGCATTCATTTGAACAGTCATTTCCAACTGTTGATTCATCGTGACATAAAAATGGATTCAAGCGTCTGTCATAATATGAGGGTCCATCATTCTTTGCAAAGTAATCTGCAGTAGGCTCATAGTGGTCCAAATCATTCGCAGCAGTAGGTATAGTACCATTGAGATCAACACATCCTGAAGAAACCACTTCATAGCTCTCATTCAGCTGACTGGGCTCCTCTGTACTGTGAGCCGAAATTGACGAAGTCGAAGTACTAGACTTTGAAAAAGAAAAGTCTCGGTCATGGCATTTTCTAGCCAGGTTATATGCCTGCTTAGAACTGCAGTAGGGCTTAGCAAAATTAGCCGCAGAAACTCCGGTAAAACAAGTCACTTTTTGTTTAGGGTAGTATGTCCTGTTTTGGGGGGGGGTCAAAAATGCATATTTTCAAAAATTTCGATGGAAAAACACCCGAAATTCGAGGGACAAAAAGATGAAAATCTGTTCGAGCTCATCGCATTGGACCTAAAACTAATGTTCGTTTGGCTCTGAGAGCAAAAAGTTGCAAATCGACCCAAAACTTTTTGAGATTTGGGCACACTAACACTATTTCCACATGGAAAAAAGTTTCGGCCAATAGAAAATCTTGGCGACAGAAATCGAGGGAGTGAATATCGGTCATAGTAGCAGTTCATAGGGCTACTCCTCACTGTAGTATTCATTTGACTCTGGCTAGGCGGTAAAAATTTCTCGCCTGAAAAATCTGGACAAACCTCAAAGGGTTGAAAATGGCCATTTTTGAACGGATTTCTCGGCCTAGAAAAACAAGTTTGAGGATTAGGACAAAAAGAAACGTTGTTTCTGGCGTAGTTTGCACGGGCACAACTACGTATAACATTGGATTCGCGCCAGTATGCAAAACTTGGATTTCGACCAGAAAAAGTTGAAAATCTAGGGTATTGAGACCAAGTCAAATTATCCCTTGTTGGGATTGTGTTCGACTGGCGTCTTAAATAGCTTGGATTCTTATTAGGAAAACTGAAAAAACCACACGAAAAACATCGGGAAGGTGGGGGTATGCGTAGACTTAGCAAACTTGGGGGAGAAAAACCACTTCTTGAGCTATGTACGCATGTCGGAAAAACTGAAAAATTCGAAGAAAAACTCGTAGTTCTCGGTGAAAAAGGAAAACGACCATACTGTGGGCTTCTTAAAATATTGCACGTTTGAGCCCTAAAAGGAATTTGGCATCCAAAACTGTTCATACGTAATGGGCAATTTGCCACTAAATGTCCAACTTTGTGGCATAAAAAACACCTAAGGAACTGATTTCTAGAAAAATTACTATTCCAAAAATATCGAGTGTCAGGCATTTTGCAACTTAAATAGAGAAACAAAAGTCGTGTTCAAAAATATTCCCGAAAATCGCAACTTTGTGAATGGGGGGGCGCTGCCAAAAAAAAACCGCAAAGCATTCCGATATATACGCATGTTAGCCTATCAAAAGCGCCTCAGAGATTGGATGTTTGGCTTGAAAAGTCGCCACGAATACGTATGCAACTAAAAACATCACTGATCTATTCAAAAATATCAAAAACTTTGAAAATTGGTCAAAAATCAAAAATTACTGCATATAGGCTCTACAAATCGACGATAAGGGCACTAGGACGTAGAAAATGTCAGAAAGTCACAAAATTTAAAAAAAACATTTCGTGAAAAATGGGGGGTAGAAAAACTTCAACATGACTTCAAAGTTATATACGTATGTCACAAATTTGGCGAAAATAACGTCTAGGCCTCACTAATATGGCACAAAACTGTATATTATTACGTAAAACGTAATACTAGGCTACACAGAACTAGAAAAGTACCAGAAAAACACAAATTCGAAAATTTCGTGAAAATCGGGGGGGGGGAGGTGATTTTTCAAAAATTTGAAACATTCGCCTAAAATCACCTAAAATACTCAAAAATATGCCTAGAATCGCTTTTTGCGTCTAGAGCAACCTCTTGATAAACTCAAATCGCACCAAAAATGCTCAAAAATTGAATTTGGGGATCTCTTGGGGGGAGTCAAAAATTGCAAAAATCGGTCTAAAATTGCAAAAGTTTTGAAAATTCTGCCTTTCAAATTACCTAAAATTATTTTACACGCTTGGGGCAAGACCCAACGAGTAATTTAATGCCTGACTTGACCAAATTTGAGCAAAAATTGATCTTGGGGGGTCAATTGGGGGGGAGGGGTCAAAAATTGACCAAAAAATCAAAAATTTGGCAAAATTACCCTCAGTACAGCTTCTGTGAAGTCTTCAGAGCTGATTATTCCCTTGTTCAGGAACATACATGGGCAATGGATGCGACCGTGGCCTATACAGCCAACGAAAATTTTGCGCGGGGGTCAAAAATTTCAAATTAGACTTGTTTATTGTAATTTTGCATGCATCAACTTTGTCAAGCGATTACGTTAGCTAAAAATCAGTATTCGGGGAAACTAAAAAGGCTCTCGGGGTATTTTTGTGCAAAACATATCTGTTAAAGGGCAATTCTACAGCGTGCCGTGTGTATATTAAATGATCCACAATCGCTGGAAAAACATCGGTCAAATTTTAGCATAAACTGCATTTTTAATCATTACAGACAAAGAAATAACTGCTGGGTAATGATCACGCCTCGAATAGCTGGCCTTTCCAAATAATCGACAAATTTAGTTTAATTTTACGGCCTGCGTAGCTCGAGAAGTGATGGAATATATATTTGATTTCTGCAAATAATGACAAGTTTTTGACGCTAAAATATGATAGTTTGTTGGCTATATCTCACAATAGAGAAAAGCAAGAAAGTTGCTTCAAAAAGCAAAACTGTAGGGCATAATGAGATCTTTCGAATGAATATAGGTGTAACTATGCAGCTGCTAGCCAGCTGTCAGAAATCTGCTAAATCTACCCCGAACGGAAACGCCCACTTTTCGAAGCGGGATTACGTCGAGGGTGCTATAACACTAAAAAGAAGTAATTTTGGAAAGATTCATCAAATTTGAACGGGATTTGGGCCATGTATATTAAGTCAAGAACCCCAAGAACCCCCAACAAAAATTTTAAACTGGACATATATGTAGTTACAGAACAAATTTCATCAAACAGTTGAGAACCCAAGAAGTCCCAGTACCCCAAAAAACCCCTTCGAAGAAATTGCAACAATGTAGTTGTGGACCAAATCTCTTAGTAAAATTAAGAACCCCAGAGCGTCTAGAATCCCCACGAAAAAAGCTTCAGGAAAACAATTAGTGGATCTGAACGCAGCATAAAGTGACTTTTATCTTGACATGGGCCGTTGATCTTGAAAATTTCCTGACAGATCGAAGCAAAATGTCGGTGCGCCGAAGGCGCAAAATTTTTCTAAAAGGATTTCTGTAGCTCAAAACCTTTACAAAGCGATCCATTAAAGTTTGCATCTGAGTATCAACAGCTGAACCTTTTTGTTATCTAGGTGAGTTTAGAAATATTGTTGGGAGAAATATAACAAGAAGAAAATATATTCAAAACTGTACAAAAACCATACGCAAACTGTTAGCATTAAATGTTGATGAAGGTTTTGAATTTTGAAAAAATATAATAATGAAAACCTTTGAAAAAGATTAATCTGTTTGAAGTATTAGTCCTGTTGTACATTAGCATGTTTTACAGAGAATTAATCTGATGGGGTAAAACAAATCAAAATTGAAATTTAATTCCAACAGCGCTGATCCCCGCGCAGGGACGCCGCGAGGGTTCCAACAGTACTGACCGCCGCGCAGTAACCTGTTACTCTGCGCGATGGTTTCAACAGTGTTGACCTCTGTGCAGAGACACGCTTCTCTGCGCGAGGGTTCCAACTGTGCTGACCCCTGCGCAGAGACACGCTACTTTGCGCGAGGGTTCCAACAGTGCTGACCCCTGCGCACAGACACGCTGCTTTGCGCGAGGGTTCCAACAGTGCCGACCCCTGCGTGGAGACACGCTGCTTTGCGCGAGGGTCCCAACAGTGCTGACCCCTGCACAGAGACACGCTGCTTTGCGCGAGGGTTCCAACAGTGCTGACCCCTGCGCAGAGACACGCTGCTTTGCGCGAAGGTTCCAACAGTGCTGACCCCTGCGCAGAGACACGCTGCTTTGCGCGAGGGTTCCAACAGTGCTGACCCCTGCGCAGAGACACGCTGCTCTGCGCGAGGTTTCCAAAAATGCTGAACCCCGCACAGGGTCTTCTGCGCAGCGCTTTGCGCTGCGCGGGGGTCACAAATTTTGCTGCGCACTGCGCGGGGGTTTCGGATTCTGCCCTATACATGTACAGGCCCAGTATAGGCATTGCGCATCTGTGTTCAGGAATATTCAACCCCAAAGTGTGAAAGAAAACCACACAGAAAAATATTTTGAAAAAATTTAAAAAAATTTATTTTCGTCTTGGGGGTTGGGGGGAGGGGGGTAAAATTCCCAAAACCACCTAAAATTTACTGGAAAATCGGTTATTGGGCTGCCCCAATAACTCCAGTCAGTTCAGATTCACTTCTCCGATCCCAAATAACCTAAGGGGGGTGGGGGAGTTGGGGGGGATTCCCCCGACCATGCTTCGTCAGCTCCAAAATTCATACTGATTTCAAAGTTGCACCCCACACAATAGGAGAATTCGAAACTCTTCAAAACCAATTAAAAAGTATCACAGAAGAATCTCCTAATCAAGACGAATCGTTTGGTATAAAAATTATTCCATACAACTCAAAATTGAGTTAGAAAATTATAAATGAAAATTTCAAAAATTTGTGAAATTTTCACATGACAGACCGGACAATGTCAGATGTCACGGTCGCCAAATATTGACTACCGGCAAACTGTCCGGTATTTATCGGTAATTAGAGAGGCTAATCAATTGCAGGTAAACTCGTAGAGTGCAACACGTCGCAAATATAGAGCCCTACCTAGTTGCTAAACCTTCCCTAAATAAAAGCAGAATAATGCATCATTCTTTAATAAAAAGACTTACGGAATTTATTAATCAGGATGGATTACCAATAAAGGATAATAATAGTAATAGCGAAGACACACAAAGCCCGCAGGCGACTACTCACGACGAAAGACACACTTCAACTGACTAATTGATTAATTTGGCTAATTAACGAAAGGATCAAAACCGAGGTTTCTACACGGTAGTGATAAAGAAATCATTCAAAAGATTAGTGAAATACACTTCGCGTAGCGAGTATTTAACACAAGGTTCGACTTGAAGGAACAATCGCACGATAATTCAGGTCTTAATCAGAGGAATTTCATTGCAGAATTTCAGTTAAACTCCTCCTCCATAACTCAACTTATATTACTTCACTTCTAAAATTCAGTCTGAGAACTGTTACTCTATGTACACGAGAACTGTTCCAGAAACTATTATTAATAGTAATAAGAATCTAATAATTTTTAAATTTAATTGAATCTGTATTGAATTTAATTTTAATTTTTTTAATTTAATTTTTAATTTACAGTCCATGTATTCAGAGTTTTGGTTAGATTTACTAATTTTTCCAGGAATGATCATTTTCACTACCGTTGTTAGAACCGAACGCAGTCAATCAGGCTATTGAAGTACATGAACAGATTCCAAGTCCAAACTTTTACGCGGCTGAACCTGCTACATTTTGTTTCATCATGTAACGGCAGTCAGATTTTAATTTCTTTATTGGAAATCTCTGTTGCTAGTTAGCAACATTGAGATCAAAAGCAAAGACTAAGATTACGCGAAATAAACGCAAAACTGGTTTTGCGAACGTTTATTCTAAGTCCGAAATCTGAATACTTGCTTTATTCAGTAGAAGCATTATTAATACACAGTTTTATACTCTGCTGTATCATTTACTGTGTAAGTGTGTGCAAAACATACTCTTAAAACCGATTATAGTAGACCTGCTGCGTCTTGACGCAGCAGGAAAAATATTATGTCACCTGCCTCTATCTTTAATAACTCGAGTTCACATAACTACTACTCAAGTGAATTTACACGGATTTTTATAATCACGTCAAACGTTTTTCTTTACGACGTTCTTCCTGAAACGTTCTGCTATCGGCCCTTATGGAAGGAGTCTTTAGCACTATGCCACACTATCTCAACGTGCCTAACAAGAGTACAGAATCCGCCGGTTTTACAAAGCGCAACTAATTTGCATATCAACGATCAAACTTGGTAAGAAAGCATACCCTAGGTTTTAATAAGGGTATGAGAATTCTCCGGAGCATGGTTCAGTTTCAACTAAAGACTATCTGGCATAACCAACTATGTACTACATGGTAGTGTGCAGGGCTTCTTACTCTTATACCCTTATGTACTCTTAAGTTCTTGATGGCAACAAGTTAAATAATCAAAAATTAGTTTGGAAAACATTCCTCATGAGTTACATTCAAAATGCGGCAGAAATAGAATAGACTTATTGTCACCAATGTCTCCATAAACCAGACCAGTTAAATTTCCCAACTTCTGTTACAATCTATGATAGTTTGAAGGCTCACAGAAATGTAAGTTAAGGCTGAAACTAATAAAATGAGTCAGCTTTAATACAATTTTAACTGAATTGCCAATAAAATACCTCTTCTCAAATTTTATTAGTAAACGAATCTAACCTGTCACTAAGACAGCAAAATTGCAATTTCTTACGGTAACAAAAGGCACATATATAATGCTGCCAAAACCATGAAACTTTTTTATGTCCCTCTTTTGTTGATGTAATGGTAAATGCCTCAACTTGAAAAAGTTCCGTTCAAATTACAAATTTAAAATTGTCTACCCTACACAATTTGTCACAATTTAAGGCAATTAAGAAAGATAGAAGAAAGAAAATCTCATTAGAATTTGAAAAATTAGATTTGTCGTTAAGTTCCAAACCTAATTTCGGAACATTCGCTTTTGCTAATTTCTTTCATATTAATGTATAATACTCATCACATAGTTTGTACTTTGTAACGATGGGTGGTCTTTTGGGGGTCCCCGGGTCCATACCTCTTCGCGGCCCTGATCAGGACAGGGTCGAAGCAAAACTAGACAAAATCTTCAAAATTAACGGCTTCGCTAAATATTCAGTTGAATTTATTAATATCCATAAAAATTTATTTTTTCTGTTTTATCAAACTTTTTCATTCGTTCTCCAATTTCTAAGATACCATTAATATTTTATTACAAACTACGATCAACCTACAGGTTGGAAAATTTCGTCCATCTTTGGCAAACCGTCCGAAATGATGATGTTAACTTTACTTTATTCACTTTACTGAACACGGTATACTCTATTCAAACAAAACAGTCATGTCTTCCGTTTTCCAGAGAAATATGATCACATTAAGCCAAAACTTTTTCCGACATAGAAGATTTCGTTGTCTAATCTTGATTTAGTTACTTCAGTTATATTCGCATAACTGAGTATCAGGGGCATTATTTATTTGTTGTTAGCGTTATTTGAAATCAGATTTATGTTGTTTTAACAGCCACTGAATGATGAAGACTAGAGAGCTTCACTAAAACAGGCCCCCGCAAAGTTACGGAATCTTGCCAACACTAGATTCAACAATCTTTCGCATCACTCCTCCAAATTATGCAAGAAAATGCAGTAAAATCCTTCGTTCCCAAAACAGTTTATCAAGAATTATCCTTCTAAATTTGTGATTCCAAAAGTTTCACCTCCACATCAGGAGTGCTCACGGTTGCTGCAGATACCGACGGGACCTCCAGCCGACTAGAGGAGTGCGCACACCCGTTGGCAACGGGTGCGAGTGTGGGCGGGGGCGCGGGGAGAACACCCACGGAGCTCCCCCGCACACTAAGGCTGCCCTGCTTCCATTTTCGGCCAGGTGGTGCCGACGCGGGGCCAAGGCAGTCACAGGTGGTACTCGTTGCGTTCGGAACGTACCCGATGGCAAGATAGGCGTTGGGAAAGGCCATAAGTCGAGTTTGAAGGGCCTGAGCCACAAAACCCCGAACGGGAGACGCTTCCCTAGAAACGTCCGAATCGTCCTTTGCTCCGCTGCGATTTCGCCGACAGCGACAGATTTTGTGCAACTCTCGCCTGTAGTCGCGACCGAACGCGTAGTAGATGAGACAGGTGGCGGCCGAATTGACGATGGCCAGAAAATTGACCGCTTCCCGTGAAAACGTGTAGAAGGCCGAATGGTAGAGTACCATGTTTCGAGCACCGATCACGTGCTCCAGCAGGGTTAGGATGAAGTTCCAGATGTTACAGACCAGAAACAGGAGCACGATCAGCACCAGAACCACCGTGGCGTCCTTGGCTCGACCCGTGATCAGTTTTCGATTCGCCGCAGCCGTTGCGGTGTAGCTGAGCAGTCGCTTGATCGCGATCAAAATGATTGCCGTTGTGATCAGCAGGAATAGGAATGGAGCAAAGATCATCAAAATGCTGCCCAGCCAGAGATTGTAGGCGCTCTGGTAGAGATCGTCCTGTAAAAGGGCACCCATACTGGGATGGTAGGTTATGAAATTACCGGGGCAAATTACCATCAGGGTGGCAATTTCGAAAAATTTCGGGACCGCAAATGCCGTCGAAAAAGTCGTCACAATGGCGACATTCAGAATGACACCGTTTCGAGTTGCCATAAAGGACCAACTGGGTCGCTGGATGGCCAAAAATCGCTCTACCGTAACGGCCACGGTCATATAGACGGATCCCGCCTGCGTTAGGTGGGACAGGCCGAATATATAGGGCAAGTATTGGACCCAGAGGTTATGAAGGGTCCAACTCTGAGTAAATTCGCTTATATGCTCCACTGAATAAATTAGTAGAGCACAAATCAGCAAAATTAGGTCAAAGGTTGCCAGAACTGCCAGGTAGAGATTGCTGGCCGTGCGAAGACGCGGTCGTAGGAAAATAATTAGACTGAGATAATTTCCCAGAATTCCGAAAACTCCAATCAGAGTGCCTAAAATGGACATTAGGCAAAATTTGGCCAGGAGCCAAGGATTGTCCCCGAAAACGCAAAAGGATTCCACCAGAGGGTTCTGGCTGACGTTTGCGGTGGAAAAATTGAGCGTTGACATCAGACACTGCTCTGGGGCATACTGTAGGGTGGCAACGCCGGTCTAAAAATAAAAGTACACAATATGTGCACAGTACTTAGTTTTGTTGTAAAGAGAGAGTACTGTTAAATATCAGCGTTTCACGTGAACTCCGAAATGGTTAAAATCCTGCCGAAGAGTAGAGACTTTACTGCAAATATGAATCTAGATGGTTTGAACCCCTCCCCCCTCCCTGAAGGCTTTTTCACATTCTTTACTTCTGATCAAACGTTAGGTTATGAGATTATCCTCCATGGACTATAAGTGGTGAAGCTTGTAACAAGCCTGATTTTGGATCGGGAGGTTCGTGGTTTGAGTCTCGGTGGGTCGAACTTTTTCTATGATTTCGTTATTTCACGCAATCGTAAGTGCCTGAATACATATATTTAATTTTATTAATAAGCAAATTAATAAAAACAATTAATTTAATAACTACTGTTTTAATTAAAAGACTGTACAAGATTTTAAAGTCAGCAGATATTTTGTTTCTGGAATAGGTATCCAGTAGAGATGAGATCAGGGTCGAGAAAGCCCGGCCCGGCCCGTCGTGCCAGAAAGCCCAGCATGATTGTACACGTGTCAAAACGCCATCGAAGAATTTTTTAAAAATCAGGGCTTTTCAGGGCCGGGCCGGGCCGCGCAGATGATGTCCAGTCAGGGCCGGGCCTGAGAAAAAAATTGATAAGGGCCGGGTCGGGCCGCTAGCTCCCTACTGAAAAATCCCGGCCCGGCCCGGCCCTGTCCGGCCCTGCCAGGCAATGACGTTTGTTTGTTACATATTAATCTATTGCACATGTACACTTTCCAATTCTAATAATTGTCTTAGCCTTCCTGACTTCAAATTTCTTGCTTTCTTTGCACCAATTTCCAATTCCAATAATTGTCTTTGCCTTCCTGACTTCAAGTTTCTTGCTTTCTTTGCACCAAATGTGACTGCATGTGCCAAATATTGTTTGAGTTTGCGTACGGTTTATCGAAATTTTAGATGATAATGAGTGCCTGTTTGTGTTTGTTTGTCTGCTTTTGAGTAACAAAAATTCAACCTACTATGTAATTATTTTAAACTCACTAAAACATTAAACCACTTCGGTAATTCAAACTCGGGCGAATTTAGTCCTCCGATTTATTATTCTCTTGACTAATTTTCTTAGTAGGGTGAAATTCTGAAATATTCGTTATGCATAATTGATCTGAGAGTACATGCACTTTGGGTCCCGAAAATGAGATAGTGAGGCAGATTTAATGATTGTACACGTGTCAAAACTCCATCGAGGAATTTTTTAAAAATCAGGGCTTTTCAGGGCCGGGCCGGGCCGCGCAGACCTAAGCGGTACTCAGGGCAGGGCAGGGCCGGGCCAGAGCCTGAAATATTTGACACAGGGCCGGGCTGGGCCGGGCAGGCCTAAAATTTGAACAGGGCCGGGCCGGGACGGGCCTGAAAATTCGGCCCTGATCTCATCTCTAGTATCCAGATATGTAATACTTGTTTGCCATCTTCTGAAATTATGCAACATCAAACTTTATTAACCTTTGCTCTTTAGTAACAGCTGTTTTATTTGAAAAGATATGTACCAAGTTTTTTGTCCCACGTTTATTTTTTATACTCGATGAAACTTGAGACCTCCATGTAAAAATGCTCAGGTAGTGTGAAACGATGGCTCTAAAATGTGTTGAAAATGATGGAATTTCACAGGCGATGCTGGAAAAAGAAATTCCAAAATCAGACACAGAAAGATTGGAACAGACACAGTGAGTACAGAGTAAAACTATTGATTTCTTAGAATAATAAGAACAGAGTAAAACTATTGATTTCTAATCAAAATTAAATATTAATTATGACGTATGCGCTTTTATGGGCTTTTTAAGACGATTAGAGCACACATAGCATTAATCCGTCAATACCAGAGAAAAGTCAATCTTATTCTGCCTGAACGAACATTACACATCTGTTTTGCCGGTTTTTTTCTACTCCACGTGTAAATGTGATTTCTGAATTCTCCCTCATTATAAGTCTGGCAGCACGTTATGAGTCTAGTCAGATAAGTATAATCTCGATAGCTGATGAAATAAATATCTATAAGCATATGTAGTTTTCCACCTAACACATCTAACAAGAATAGCAAATGGTGCAATTCAACATTTTGAAATTGCAGCAACAAAGTGCAACATAAAGCATCTAGAGAAGCTACTTCGCGAACCTAACTGCTGAAAATGCAAACTAATTGGTCTGGAGAAAAGCCTAAATTAGGTGATTTCAGTTTCAGTGTTTGCAAAACTTGTACAGGTACAGTTGGCGAACTTAGCTTTGAGTTGCTATCTAAGCTCTCGTTCAGGAAAAACCAAGACACTAAAAATTTAGAGTTGGAACCGCATAGTTTGATTCACTTTCACGATGTTAACCTCCAAAGAAATTACTATAAAGAATGAGTCAATGACAGGTTTTCTTGGCAATAATTATATACCATCTTGAATAATTCAGATGGTTTGGATTGCTTTGACGTTCACTTGAAATCTAAGGTAATGTTACTTATGATTGAGAAAGCTTACTGAGCTTACTGCCACTTTTCGACTACCGGTACAATGAAATCTTTGCAATGGGAACAACTGCTGGCATGAAGAGCATTGTCTCCCATATGACTGTTGAAGGGTGCTACGCTTGTCATACTCTTATGTATTATGCCTACTCTAGATCTTGAGCGATCATACACAAATTAAGTAACAATTACGGAGACTGAAAATTTGCCAAAACTGAAAGCTAAGGCCAATTTCGTAATTATTTCCAATTAAAACTCTCATTGCATGATTACTATGTTTACAAGAAACATAGCTGGAAATTTCTGAGAAATTATAATGCCAAACAAAATTTTGTTGATGTTAATGAACAACCTTATTATTATGGATTTTGTATACCTACATATTGTAGCATATTATCATATGATTACACATTATCAACCATAACAACCCATGATAATACTATTGTCACATGTTAATAATCCGGTGACGGGTAAATATCTTTCCTGAGATCTGACAAACTTGTTCACACGAGTTACAGGAAATAGTACAGCATCACGATATTAAATTCTGTGGGAGTTTGACCAAACGGTCTTCAAAAGGCAGTAATGCTACTACCTTTTTAATTAGCCTACTTATGTAAATATTCTTAAAATGTTCGCAAAAAGTTTATTCGAACTATGTAATTAGTTAGTTCATAGTAAATCTAGTTTGGTCTAACAAAATTAAATAGAAAAGCAAGTACGTTTGGTTTGTCTTAGTTTAGGATGTTAGGATTACCTGTGGAATAGAGTAAAGACTCACATTAAGAAATACTCAGTTAAAGTTTGTCACTTGTCTGGAAGGCGGGAGGAAAGCCCATAGAAATAGGCTAAAGCCTAAGAAAAGATAGCATCATTTATCCAAGATAGAACTATTAAAGTTGGCTGAAAGGTAAAGACCATTAAAAGTTCCCCCAGACCCAAAGTCCCACCCCCACTTCCTACACTCCACGTGTGCAGAAAGAACCAATAATATAGAAGTTATATGCTTTGCTGTTGTTACTGTATAGTTTGGTGTAATGTTAGGCATTTATGTCTGCAAATCGAGAGGTCCATGGTTCGATTCTGGGTGGTGACAAATCATTATACTATCCAAAGTTGCAATAAGTTCAACCTAATCAGAGTGACTTACTAACTTTAACTGACCATGACCGAATATGCAAAGTAGGACTTCTACTTTTACTACCGCTTCTTATAGTGAGGACTATTGGCTAGCGTTAAGGCACTCTTATGATAGTTCAATTCTATTTAATGTAAACATCGTAAATTAATGAGTTTGCGTTAGGGACCCTTGAATTGTCAAAAACGGCTCCATTGTACATAAGTATACACTTACACGGTTTTGGTTTAGTAAGTTTTTGGTGTAGTCTTTTCAAATCTAATCTTTATGCAGAAGTATTGTGAAAATTATAATAAAATCATTTATTCTCGTATATGGTTTTAATTTTAAGTTAAATTTTTGTTTGTTTTAATCTAATGAATCCTAACCAATTAAGCTTTGCTAATTTGATATTTGACCATTCAAAGTTTATAATTCAAATATAATAATAATAATAATTTGATATTTAATTTCGGTGTGTTAGGAAAAATGAGTGCGCACTTTACGAGCTTTATGCACCGCACATTTAAATTCGCTACATTGCATACTTTACATACTAGCAAGCAAGAGTGCTCACTAGTGCCCTAATGCTAGGGAGCGAGCCCTAACGTAATAGTGCCCTAACGCAGAACAATAAATGAGATAAAATTAACAGGGTGCCCTAACGGGAAATAACGGTAAGGACTACTCGGAAGCCTTGAAAAAATTAATAATTTACAGCTTAATGCCTTTAGTGGTCTTTCCTGCTTACAGCTAAAGTCCTTTTCTGTGTTAGGATATCGAAACTTCCAATACGTTCATGAAACGATCGACGACCTGCGATACTGGGACGACAGCCGCAACGTGGCTGCAGGGCAGAGGTGGCAACGACGCCCCGAAGAACCCGGGTATATATCTGGGGAAGAATCGGTGGCGGCGGCTAAGGGATCAGGAAGCGTGCTTGGTGGCAGCGAGTAGTAGACTGGGTCCCATCGCCCCAGTGGCACCGACTCAACGTGGACTGACCCCGCTTGGGGCGCCCTGGTTCGCCCTCGGCTAGTCGACGTCGGTGTAACGGTTGTGTGAACTATGGTCATACTCACACTTCCCTTCCGTGGTTTAATTTTAACCACTTTTCACTGGTGGTCTGGTAACGACTACCTGACCGCGGCAGGCCTGCCGGCCTGCTGCGCTATGCTCGGACGGGCAAACTGCGCACGGCGCACATACATACCAAGAGTGCATAAAAGATAAGAGTATGAAACTAAACTCTTACACTACTATGTACTAAGCGTGCTAGGCATGCTCGGTTCGTTAACTCGGCACCTCTCGTAACTTCCGTGGGAGTCTCACTTTGCACTACATACACACTGCCATATAAACGCGTATCTGCTCGCTAATTCGCTAATTAACCTTAGGCTTACGGTGGGTATTTGATTAGTTATTTTTATTAATTAATTGTAACTTTAATTAGCTTAATCCAATTAAAAACTAATTCGACAACTTTGTAGCATTTTTCTACTCTTTCCAATTATGGCATAATACGAAAATTTGTAAGAATGTAATCAGAAATTGGTTCGATTGGCGGAAGTGGTAGACCAGTCTTTTCCAATAACCTAGCCTGCATCAACCTATTCTACCTGAGAAGCAAATATTTAAACCATGGGCGCTTGTTTCTTCCAGAGGCTAGACATGCCAGTCAACCCAGAGAACTTTATGCACTAAAAGCATGACATCCTAAACAGTGTTTCAATTATTAACTTTCACCACTTAGAAATAATTAAATAGAAAACAAGGAGAACAGCAGCAAAGCATATGAACATAAAAAGAACTGCAGAGACCGCAGTGGTATGGATTGGAGTGGCCATCAATGAAACTCAATCATGAAACTTTTTCATTTCCGTACAACTGAGAAACTACCTAATTTTTAATTGAATTCAAATAACATTTACTGTAACAGTTCGTAATTTCAGACTGTCATCCTAGCTTAGTAGAGTCTGAGAAATAAAAATTAGAGTTGCTATACTTTCAAAATCATTAGGATGATTCAGTGGAAAAATGGATCAATAGAAAAAACTGAGAAACTGCAAACTTTTCATAAGTTTCCATCTAAATTTCATATATAGATTTGTTTTGAATAAATCTTTGTGTCTTGTTATAGTATGAATCGAAAAGAATTGAGAATCTTTCTATTCCCACAATCAAGGGACTACGATTTCCAACTTTACTGGAGCAAAATTTCTCAGAGCACCAAAATCACTTCCGAGTTCTGACTAGATCATTTTTTCACTTATCAGCATTCTTTTGTAATGTGGGGCTTATCCCGCTATATTCTTATACAAGCTGTCGTGAATGGTGCTACAAATAAATTCTGCAATAAAAACTGGGCTTGGAACCTGCGAAATTTCATTTAATTGAAGCACTTCTCAGAATAGTTTAGGTTCAGACTCAGGGCCAGATGTTTCGGACAACTCAAGGACGAAACTTCCCCCTAGTTGCTTAGACTAAACAAGCTGTAGGTGTCCATAGATCTGTTGTAGATCTCACACTGCTTTTTGTACATGAAAAACCATAAGATTATATAAAATAAATGTAGGTAGGTCGACAATGAAATAATGTAATTGATTTATTGATGGTTAGGGTCTTGTCTCGTTTACCCTTCCCATTCAAAATTTTTAAGACTTAACCATTTGAGTTGGAGTGGAGTTTAGTTTCTGAACACACGTGAATAAGTCTTAATATAAATATTATTGTTACCTATACACCTAAACCTATTATACTGTATTCGTACATTAGACATCTTATGTTCAAATTGCTGCTTACTGCTCACAGAATCTAAATCGCACAAAGTGCATTGACAATTTATTTTACGTAACATTTTAAGTATGTAACAGGTTTTACTAAAATTTTAAATAATGTAATAATTTAGCGATTTTATGGATTATTTGAACTGCTAGCTTTGTTTAGGTAACATTCTAGCGTAAAACAAAATCGAAAATACCAAAGAACAGTGGTATACTGTAGTGTATGCTTAATTATATATACACCCGTCACAGTTATGTTTTAGTTACGGTCTACCAATTTTTACCAAGCTCTTTCCGTTTAGGACCACGATTACGGCTTTAGTTGCATCAAGAGTATATAATAGCAGGAGTGGGACACTTGGCTCTTCCTAGTAGAAATGGCCTGCGAGATGCTCGGCACATTAAAGCCGAAATCTCGGGGGGGGGGCAGGATACCGCTTACCGATGTTAACGCATCTGATTGGCTAATCGCCTACCTTATGTTAAATTTACGTGTATAAGGGGATCCCCCCGAGATCTCGGAGAGGGGGGGGTCCCACTTAACGTTGTTAAGTGTGTGTTTATATGCAGTTTAACTGAAATGTATTTGATTGGCTACTTTGCTATCGTAATCCTCATCAGTGTATTTCAGTTAGACTGCATATAAACAGACGCTTAACAACGTTAAGCGGAACCCCCCCCCCCCGAGATCTCAGGGGATCCCTTATACACGTAAATTTAACATAAGGTAGGCGATTAGCCAATCAGATGCGTTTTAGTTCAAACGCATATAAACACATGCTGAACAACGGTAAACGGTACCCGCCCCCCGAGATTTCGGCTTTAATGTGCCGAGCATCTCGCAGGCCATATCTACTAGGAAGAGCCAAGTGTCCCACTCTTGCTATTATATACTCTTGGTTGCATCAAGCTCGAAAGAATTCGAAAAACTAAAGCGATACAGAATTAATGCGTTGGACCAGCTGCAGTACACAGCCTGGGCTTTTTGTATTGTAACAAGTCCCAGGTGCACTGTTCAAATCAAACAGGTGAGCTTAATTAAGTTCTTACCTTGGTCAGCGTATATAGGAGATATTCCTTGAGAATTTGATAACAACCCTCTGCCTTATCCATCCTCCCTGGAGTGAGTGTCAGACCAGAGACTGTTGAAGAAGAGGGAAAAGTGTCACTTAACTGAAAGCTGATCCTCAGAAACTGTGAAATGGGATAGAGACAGAGATCTAGTTCAGTCCAAAAAGTCTCTCCAATCAATTATTTGGAGGGACGATGCTTCACTAACAACTGCTCACTCATGTAAAAGTCATTTTTCAAATTCCCTGCACCTAGAACCCCCTTCCCCCCTTTGCTGTGGTTGCTGGGCTTAGATGGACTCCAAAGTTTTTATCAGTGATTCTGCTGCCTGACTGACTGATAAGGGGGATAGAAGAATAAAAACAAGTTCAGCAAAAATAGCTTCAGAATTGCCTAACAACAACCACATTACCTAGCTGATTAAAAAGTAAAATTTGATTGGGCATAATTTTCTGAATGTAACAGCTTCTTCCTAATAAAGGCAGTAAGTATTGAAGATGGAGGATAATAGGATAATTTTAGATATAATTGTGTAGGAAAACGTACTAATTATGATCGATTCTACATGAAAATAAAATATTTCATTTTAAAAATTTTAAATTTCTGAAATAATTTCATTTTAAAATTTTTAAATTTTTGAAATCCCTGAGCTTTAGGTAGCATCCTAGTAGTATAAAAAAACAGTTGGATTATCCATCAAATACCGAAGCGGCCAACTCTGTTTGGTGTGACATTGTGGAAAAGATCCGATAGTTATGGAGTACCCGTCTTTACTTCTGATTTTTTGTTTCTGAGTGCAAGCATAAAATAAGTTAACCAATAAAAAATCATGCTTGAAAACGGCAAGTTTCATAAGAAAGTTATGTGGGGAAAACATTTCACCAATTCTACACAATTATACAGCTGATTATGCACGATGGTTTCGGTTATGCAAAGGTTAATTCAAACAATTTTTCAAAACAGTGGGAAAATCTAGAAAAAATGAATAGACACCATTGAATCAAAAAGTATACCTGCTTATTTCATCCATTGTCATTAACCTATCGTTGTGACCGTATCAATTCAGTTTTCTCACTGTCTGACAAGGTAAATGATAAGGATAAGTGTGAAATCAAATTACACTTATAAACATCAAAGGGATTATTTCTTTAATAACAAGAGCAACAGAAGCTTAACAAGAGTTCATGTTATATATGTTACGTACCGTATGAGATTTTGTACCGTATGATACGGTACGGCAATTTTCGTACCGTATTGAACGGTACGTACCGTATAATACGGTACATCTTTTTCTGTACCGTATTAAACGGTACGTCCCGTATTATATTGTACGGTTAGTTTTTGTACCGTATTGGCAAAGAACTGAATCTGATCTACAAGACTAAAAAAATGGAATTATAAATTATTCAATCGGCTCAATCTGCATGACTAAAAATATAGAAACTTTGCTCTTGCAATTCTTCTTTCTATGCCACATAAAATTCTGAACTTCTAATTCTAGTAATTCTATTAAATATTATGAACATAAAAAGTGAAAATATTTGAACTTAACTTTTGAAAGTCAACGACTTTCCAGCAAATAAATGTTAAGGTTCTAAAAATCTTTAATTTTATAAATGCTTAGATTTGAATGACATTCAACAGGGAACGCTAATTTTGGGAAGAAAGCGATGAAGGTGTAGGAAATAGTTCCATCCTCGTTCCTTAACGAAAACAAGTAATACAAATTTTGCAGTTTTGCTACAAAAATAGCTTCTCAAGATTTCGCTTCCGACAAAACCGTCTGAAAATATTTGAATGTCATTCAAATCTAAGCACTTATAAAATTAAAAATTTTTCAAACCTTAATATTTATTTGTTCATTTATATATTTGTATTTTTATTTTGGTGTAAAAACGTTGACTTTCAAAAGTTAAGTTCAAGCATTTTCAATTTTTATGTTCAGAATACTTAACAGAATTAAAAGTTTAGAGTGGCATAGAAATAAGAATTACAAGAGCAAAGTTTCTATATTTTTTAGTCATGCAAATTGTGGCAATTGAATAAATATAATTCTATGATTAGTTTAGCATACGACATATTTCCGAAAATTTTTGCAAAAAATTTCTTTAAAAGCGTTTCAAGAATCACCTTCACAATTCAATCAGGCTTTTATTTATGAGTCCAATTTATAGCCAAGTCTGTAGCAAAACTACAAAATTTGTATTATTTGTTTTATTTAATATTGTTTAATAGCAGTATTCAGTTCCTTGCCAATACGGTACAAAAACTAACCGTACAATATAATACGGGACGTACCGTTTAATACGGTACAGAAAAAGTTGTACCGTATTATACGGTACGTACCGCTTAATACGGTACGATAATTGCCGTACCGTATCATACGGTACAAAATCTCATACGGTACGTAACATATATATCTGAGGAAGACTAAGCCACTAAAAGGCTTGTCTTCATTGCACTGCGTAATCGTGCTCCGATTAAAGTCAGCGAATGTTTCTCGTTTTGGGGGGAGCCAAAGGAGGCCCTCATTTGGGGTGGGGTGGGGGTCGCCGCCAAGACAGGCTTGACTGAATCTAATTCGCTGTTAGCAACCCCCTTCTCCTAAAAGGGGACCTTTTCCGTGAACTTGGAACCACCGTACTCCTTTGCTATATGCCACAATGGGGAGGGGTATTTACGATCTGATTGGCTATTGCACTCTTAGAAATGTTCCTGTAGAAACTACAGGAATCACTTTTGTAGATGATAAGTACAAAAGCTCTTGTAGAAAATACAGGTTGAGTCTTGTAATTTCTACAGGTCATCCTTGGTAGTGTTTACCGGACATCCTTTGGTAGAATGGATTACAAGTTAGACCAGCATTCAGTTGTAATGAAACCTGTAGTTTTCACTGGTTTACAGGTTTGCTCACAGGAAAGTACTCGATACGCTGATAACGCAAATTTTGTATATAAGGGCAACAGTGGTCATAATTTTTGAAGACTGAAATTTTTGAATTTTTTCAAATTTTCAGTCTTCCAACACCCAGTGGGTGATTTTTTGTAACAGCGGCTCCCTGCCGAAAATATTTTGGGAGCGGCCGCTCCCCACACTTGCCCCCTCCCTTCTGAAATAACAGGTCGCTCCAGTAAAATTTACAGGTTTTGTCTTGTAAAAAATACAGGTTTGGTATCTGATATAGGATTGTAAAAAAAAGTTGAACAAAACTACAGGTTTCTTTAGTATTTTCTACAAGAAATTCCTGTAATAAAAACTACAGGTTTGCTTAGTATATATTTTCTACAGGAAACTCCTGTAATTTTTACTATTCCAGAGACCGGTAAAAAATACAAAATTTACTTTTGTGAAAAATGCAGGAAGCTCCGCTAGTGACTGACCGCACAGGAGCACTTTTGTAGAGAACTACAAGAATTCCTGTAATTTCTACAGGAGTCTTTTTAAGAGTGTGGTAACCCTGTAAACTGCACTATTTATATATATATATATATATATATATATATATATATATATATATATATATATATATATATATATATATATATATATGTATATATAGGTATTCGACTTTTAGACTGGAGATGATCCTCCACTTATAGAGATTAAGAAACCACTCATCTATATACAGAGTCTTCCGCTTTGAGTTTGGGGGTTGCTATTTTCATAAATTGACTCCCGCTTGTGAAGGTGCAATTGATTGTATTTGTAAGCTGCTCCCTTCTCAATGGGGGGGTGGGATTTATTTGGAGACCTCCATCACAAACGGAGGAACAGTATTCTAGAGCAAATTCGCGGATTCTGGTAGGAGCCCCGTTGCAAAATGCAACGATTTGGTGGCAAAAATAATTTGGTGGCTTACTCTTCCTCTACTATATAGTGCAATTAATAATGCTTGGTAGTAATGGTTAAGAGAAATCAGGTTAGGACACTGTTACAGTGTATTATTTTGTGATGTAAAGTATTTACGTAGTCTTTCCTGTGAAAGAACATGCAGTTGGTCTATGCAGTATGAAACAACAAGTTGAAGTTAATTAGTGTGGCTAATTGGGCATAAAGTAGGTTTCCTCGAATGGACTGTTTAAACGGCAGAAAATGACAGGACAACAGGTCTACAGAATTTGATTCATTTTAGACAGAAAGTTTCAGACCTGTAACCTGAAAGCCTTAACTAGTTGAAGTCGTATCAGTTAGCTCACAGATTTCATTCTTTAAGATTCCAGCAATTCCTAGATTCGAAATGCTTTCTTTTCCAAGCAAGAATTTTGGCATCAACAATAAGACACATAAAGGAAATAGGTACAATACATAAAAATTGGAAATAAAAAATGATTTGTTGAAGATTACTTCCCACCAGATGGATTGAAATAATGTGTTTAATTACTATATATATATATATATATATATATATATATATATATATACCGTAAAACTGAACAATAAAAATATTAAAATTACTAGGTGGCTTACTGTTTATATAACCAACCAACCATCCTGGATATAGCCAACCTGGATGTATATATAACCAGACCTGGATAAGGGGGGTGTGTATGCACCGAGGGCTTTAGATTTACGGGCAGAATTGTGATGCTTTTGAAGACGCATTAAAATTCGTCTCCCTCCCACTCCAACCAAGATCCCACAATTTTGCCACCTTCCCCTTTGGGCAGGAGGTTGCCATTGTCAACAGCCAATCAAATTACAGAAATTCCTTCCGCAAATGGGAAGCAAGTTGTCAGTATTTTGCGAAGATTGGCAACGAAGATTTACAAATGCGTGCTGTTTTGAATAGCTAATTAGTTCTATTATGATTAACTTTTCATGTTTGTTATTCTGTTGACTGGCAATAAATACTGCTAATAATAATGTAGGTGTAGGACCAACTAGACTGGGGTACAACAAAAAAGCAAAAACTACGCAGGTTTCCTTCCACAAATTCACTTAAAATGGTTACAAAGTAGATCGAGAATAATAAATAGATAATTTTTCTCTATTATGGTCGATAATAGAAATTGAAACTATTAATTGCAAGATTGATTGGGTTAATTTATCCATATTACAATCATTTTTTATCACAACCTATTTGAGGGGAAGCTTGAAATTAATTTTGTATAGAACTAATCTAAATGTATGGTAATGTCTTGCCTGACCGGGGGTTTACAAGAAGTGGAGAGGTCGTAAAAAAGACATTTCGAATAAATTATTAAAGCTTCTCTCTATCTGAAGAAAAATTACTGGGAAGATTTTTAAGTACATGTCATTAGGCAATACTTAAGATTCCGCCGCAGAAATGAGATGAATAAAAAGAGGCTGTCTTGGATTGACTCAAGTTCGGATCGGAAAGATGATCTAAGCTTCGAAAAAATCTTATTGTTCCATGTATTTTTCCGAAACAATAAAAAATGCAGTTTTTGTTGGTTTATATACAGGTTTTCGTTAGCTAGCTAGAGGCCAAACCTGGGTCCCACACTGTTGCTGATCTCTACTAAAGGTATACATGTACTAACAAGTACAAGTGTACACTAAACTCAGCTTTGTAAAATTTCTATTTCACTAATCGTACCCTAACACTTATAACATACTAGGTATAGGTGTTGCGTTTTAGGGAAACTAAATTACGGAAGAACGGCAGGAAAGCATGTGCTTACTTGTCTTATTGCAACTATTTACCAGGATTAATTTTTCATTTTTCTATGTTTCTGAAGTTCTGAGATTTGGGGTTGTTAGAAATCTCTGAGGAATACTCATTTGCTCATGCAGATCCTAGAAATATGCAATTTTATGACAATGCTCTGAACAATAGAAAGTTTCGATAGCTCTGGATCATGGAGTAAATTTAGTTTATATATTACAAAACAGACATTTTAAACTTAAAGGATTAGTTGTCTTTTCCTTTGGTTGTGACCTGAGTGACCAACTAAGACACTGTTCTGGAAACTTTTAATTGTATTAGTCAGCTTTATCTCAACTCCTCACATTATATGACCTATTGTATTATATAGAGTCCGTTCAA
The DNA here is from genome assembly GCA_030248195.1 of Trissonchulus latispiculum. Lineage (NCBI taxonomy): Eukaryota > Metazoa > Nematoda > Enoplea > Enoplida > Ironidae > Trissonchulus > Trissonchulus latispiculum. Next base: position 16,258 of record JASAND010029432.1, on the reverse strand, counting down.
AAAGTCCAAATCACTGCAAGCTTAAAAATTTTTAACCTGTACCTGAATAAATGGTAGACATAGAAATAGGACCTAAAGTGAAGTTTAGGCATTGCAAGACTGGGTAAAAAATTCCAATGCATTAAGCATTAAACCCTTATGAATGAATACTTACCCTTACTTAATATTACCCAATATTACCTTAAATTACTATTACTATTAATATTAATATTAATATTACTATTACTTAATATTATTAATAGTACAATATTACCTAATATTACCTTACTATTACTCAATAATACTTACCCTTACCAATGAATTTGGCAGCTTGAACTTTATATCTCTTAAATTGCCAATGTCTCAGTCTGAGGAGGGGGTCTTACTACTACCACCATTATTTGCCAGACTAAATGTACTTAAGCTTTAATCTTTTATGGAAGGCCCCGGCCCGAAACCTCCACTCAACTTATGTGGTCCACTTCATGCTTTTGACCGCGATAGGGTCACTCAACAACTTAGCATACATAGGTTATTTTTAGATTATTTAGCTTTATTTATTATCATTATTTATGTTACCCTATCTAAATCTGTGAATTTCTGCTTTAGGAGCAAAGAAAAAACAGAAAGAAATCTATACTTTCAGTGGTACGCTCCTTTAAGTCAGACATAAAATTCAGATAAATTTTGGAGGAAACCACTCCATTTCTGATTTTTATCTCTCTAGCAAGCAGCAGCTACAGTGTCAGGTCATATTGAATTAAAAAACCACCGGAGACAAAAGTTGGAGCCAGAAAGTTTACGCTAAGATAAGCTTGGTTGGCTGGCTGGAGATTTAAAGTCAAACACTATTTCCAGCCGAAAAAGGGATTAGGGTTAAGTCCCTCGTTTTAGGTGCAAAAACAGGGTCCTCCAAAAATTGAAACAAACTTGTGCATTCAGCTGACTCTAACCTAAAGACCAAAAGTTGAAAACTCCAGGTTCGAAGAAAACGATTTGTATCAGGTAGACTGGAAAAATTTGTAACACATTTCCATTAACTAAATGAACACTTGTTCAGCACTGGGGACATGAACGTTGTTGTTCATTAGAACAATTGCTAGTCATTTACGCAATCAGTATAAAACTCTGAGTGAAACAAGACAATCAGAGGTCTGACGTCATTTGCTCTTGACAGTTCCTCCTGAAAACTTTCAAACTGTAACGTACAAAAATAGTCCATCAAGTCTGTTACAATGACGCAAAGGTCTGGTTACTTAGATTTGCTTCGGCTCAGTAGCTCATTAGCTAGAAACAAAAAGTATGACTTTTTTGGACTTTTGATGGTAATACAATGTGTAATAAAAATGGTCATTTAAAGATTGCGGATTTTGGAATAAAATAGGCTTCAGTTAGGGAATACCTTGAGAACAGGACTAAAAGTGTTAAGCCCATGAATATATAAGGGCGAAATTTCAACCTCTGGGGAACTTTCAATCTACCACGGTCCGGCCATGGAACAGAATTGAAGATTAGCTTGAAGAATCTAAATGTAGAATATTTTGTGCTTTGTATGTGTACTGTATTTCTTGACCTGCACGAGGCATGAACCAACTTTGATAGCTTTTGAGTTTCAGTTCTAAATTCGTTCTGTTCAGTCTGGGGTTCGCTCGACTCTTCCTGCAGAGGCACCATGGTCTCACAAAGTGGGCAGTCTCGGGTCAACCCATGATTTAACAGCACATGTTTAGATCTTTATAACTAACCAAAAATAAATGCCTCTTCTGTGGCTCGTTTTCATTTTGTGTGACATTTTCGGTTACCTTAGAAGAGCTCGGCTCTTCCTGCAGGAATTGTCAGTTTTAATGATTTCTTCTTAATTCCATGCTAATTAACATTACTAACAAAGCTTAAATTTCCATAATTAAAACCTTTTCTCTTTCCAATTGTCCAAAAATAATTACCTGTTCTGTGGTTCGATTTTATTTTACACACCGATTTTTCAACCACATGTGAAGATTTCAGTACCACTGCCAAGTTTCACTATCTTCAATGGTTTTCCGTTAATTGCTTAATAATTAACATTTGTAATCAACTTAAAGTTTACATAATTAAAATCAGCACATCCTCCTCTTTATATTTACCAAAAAATAATTACCCTTTCTGTGGTTCGTTTTTATTCTGCAAGCCATTCTTTATCACATATGGGAGCTTCGGCTGGCCCAGCGAACTGTGACTGGTTTTAGTGGTTTCAATTAAAGTTCCACACTAATTAACATCAATAACTAAGTTGAAGCTTTTATAATTAAACACAACAAGTCTTCCTCTTCATGTTTAGTGAAAAATATTTGGTAGTTCTGTGGTTCGATTTTACTTAAGAAGCTGTTCTTCAACTTTATAGGGAGAGCTCGGCTCGTCCCTCAAAACATTAACAAGTTTGCTTAAACTCTAGCTTTGATTTCCGGTTAATTAAAGTTAATGATTAATAAATTTAAAACATGTTCTAGCTATTTCATTTAAGGGAAGTTGAAGTTGAGTTTTAGTTTGCTGATTTGTACTGGATTCGTCCTACCTATGTCGTAGCTATTTGTATTACGGTTGTTGTCTTTGTTATGGTAACTTTGTGGGCTCGTACCTAAACTAATTTAATAATTTAAATATACCTACCTAATAGCAGTTTTTCATTTAGTGTCCCCCCTGGGACAGGTCCATATTTGTTTTCCTCAAACGAGAAATTAAGGTTCGCCTTAATTTCTCGCCTGAATGCGTTGAACATCTGTTGTCCATTTCTTACATTTTCTTTAACAATAGGGAAAGGGATTAAGTTAATTCCCCTTTCCCATTTTGCGTAAACACTTGAGAAGAGGCGGTTCTCCCGCCCGATTCTTATCAGCGCAATCATTGCAATCATGGCTTCATGACCCAATCAGAATCATTTGTTACGCGCCCTTTTTGCGCAAAGGCAATTTCGGCCAATCAGAAGAATGATTGCCGAAATTGCCGTGATTGACAGGTAGACCCTCATTTCATCTCAGTCATACCTTGTCTCTTGACGTGTACGGCCGCTTTTTGGCCTCTCCCTTCTCCTCCCAGTTTTCTATAATTCTAGGGCGTTACTATGCCCAAAATTCCCCCCACTCCGGAAAGGGGCTAGTGTTTTAACACTAGCCCTCGCTAGTGTTTTAACACTAGCCCTCAGTAAATTTTTGGGGTTTTGAAGAATTGAAGGGGGGTTTAGGCTTATTTCCCACCTTTCGGTCTCTCTCCCCTTTTCACCTTTTCTTATACTAGTTTTTAAGCGATCTCCCTCTTTTTCTGGGAATCGCCTCTGAGATAATAAAAGGACCCAGAGGTCCTCTACTAAAATATTCCCCAGAGCAAAACACCGTTAATTAAAACTGATTTAATTTATTTATTATAGATGATTCTGATTTAGTAATATCTGTACGATATTACCTGGGTCGCGTGGATTTCCGAAAGGAAATCCACTGAGAAGCTTTGGACTTTTGAGAACTCTCCCAAACGTCCTCAATTTCACTTTTAAATCAAAATTCCCGTAATTCTAACCACTGAACGCACTTCCAAACTTTTATAAAATTCCACAAAACTTCTCAAACTTTCTAAATTGGCTTCTTAGGGAGACTTCTTGGACCCAGGAAATATCAAACGGTTAAGACCTTTTAACTAAGGTTTTAACCCATTTGATTCAGGTTCTAACCATTACCTGCCGGTGATCTCCTGCTACCTGCCTGGATCCCTCTGCCTTGCTGCTCTCCTTGGACCCTGCTGCTTTGCCTGCTCAGGATCCTCGCTGCTTTCCCAGGATTCGGGTGCTCCCTGATTCTTTGGACTCTTGCTGGATCCGATCCCGGAGCCTCGTGATTTGTCGGTGTGAGGAACCCCGCTGTTCTCCCTGGCCCTTGCTGCTCTGATCGATCACGCGGATCCATTTCTCTCCCCGCTCTTCTGGCCTCCCAGGACTTTGAAGCCGATTCCTACTTCCTCTCTTCTCTCAGGATCCTTTTCCAGGACCCTACAGGTGCTTTAAAGTATCAGAACTTTAATTAGATTTTAACAGGGAAAAACAGTCTGCCAGGACTGGATAGAGTGCACAAGACCTGCCATCATTCAGGGTGATTTGTCCGACACCCTTAGCCAGTTCACAACTTGTTTCGGGTGATTTGTCCGACACCCAATTGATTCACCTCACTTGGATTCTTGCCGTGCACTGCTATCCCCCCTGGTTGAGGCTTGCTCCATTAATCGACTGACGACTGCTGCTTTTTTCTCAAACTTCAGCCGCCTCTCGCCCCTAAGAGCCTGTTTCAAGGCTGCCAAACTTTAGGATTGTGGGTTCGGAGTTGGGACCATTCCGAAAACGATCGTTTCTGACACCATCTAACTCTTTCTATTCTATTGAAAATTATGTTTCCTTTTTCTGTCAAATTGTTTGTCTTCTGTAAATCGTGCCTTTGATGGTACAAAACTATTTTGTACTGTAATTCCTGGGGAAGTCTAAAAGACCGTCTAGCCTTTAGCCTTCGGCCGCTTCCTTAGGCAGGAAGTAGGATATTAGCTTCTGGCTGTCTGCCGAGCGAGCAGTTGGAACTAATATCTAGAGCCCCGGGAAGGGTGGAAATCTGTGCGATCTTGACTGTTTTATAACTTTGAACAGCATATAGGACACATTTCGCATATAGGCAGACCCCCTCGAATCTTAGGTTCGGTAGACAGAATATAGTGATTTGATAGCGTAGAAACTGTACCAAATCTGCGATATATTATTAATTCATTCGAAATTTTGTAGGTTTCAGGTTAACTTAAACTTATCTTAATTTCTTCACAAATTTGGTCTGCTGATTACCTGCAAAAAAGTCTGCTGATTAGGGACCTGATTTAATCATATAACATAACTAAAATAATTCTCTTTCTCTTAAAGGTACGAGCCTAGTTAAGCTGTAAGAGTGTGAATTGGTTTGATTGTTTATTTGTCTGTCTTTGAATTTGTTTTGACTGTATTCTACTGTTGTATTTGTGTTTTTACCTTTATCACAATTTTACTAGGTAAGAGTTGAGTACTGGTAGACTTACTGACTGGAATTGAGTACTGGTGGACTTGCGGTTTAAAGTTAGTATCGGTGGACTTGTGGACTAGACCTTTGCCACTGTTGGTTTCTCGAGCGCAGAGCGAAGAGAAACCCGGGATTGTAACCAACTTGCTACAGTAAGACCCGTGAAGCACTTTGCGATCCCCATAAGGTGGACCATCCCGGATCGGGCACGCACTAAACCAGGCTGCTTGATTCGACGGATATAAGAGTTGCCTCGGCTTCTCGCGTTCACCTGGCTGTAGTGTTTCATAGTACCTCTCAGTCTCAGCTACAGTTGCCCATAAGTTAAAGTTAATCTTTGGTGGACTCTTTGACCTTTCTCTCTTGCCCTTTCGCTACAGCCTAATAACAAAAGTGGTGGACCTGCGGGGTATTTTGTGCTCATTGGGTCTTCATTACTGTTTCTAAGTAAAAGCTTCTAAGTTTTTCAGTAGTTTCTTCATCTTTTTACCTGTCATTCCTTTTCAGTTAGCTCTTCATTTTTGTGATTGACTGTGTGTTTGCGTGACATTTTGATTGCAAGTTAGAAAAAATACCGGCTCGTACCTTAGGATCATCTACAGTAATCCTACCCAAACTTTTAGTGCATCAGTTTTTTATTTTTGTTTTGGTAGTGTCCCTTTAACAGCAATTTTTGCCCAGTCGTCTTTTATTTTCTATAATTTGTCTATAGTTTTGTTTAGCTTCCTCTCTTTCCTTAGTTTTTAGCTTGTTCATCTGTCAGTTCATTCTACTTAATTTTGGTTTACTAGTAGTTAGTTAATTAGTTTGTACCATGGACTTGTTGGATAAGACTTCCACATTGAGTAATTTGAAAGGTAGAATTGATATGGTGGACAAAGTCACCTCTAAGGGTGAGCAACAGCAGCAGCGTGAAAGGGTTCCCAGTCCCGAGGACTATCCGTCCAATTCCCTACGTTTAGGTGAGGTTGGAGAGCAGCACTCCACCTCTCATCCGTCCCAGGCAGCAGGCAGTGAATTTTCTCGTTTGGATTGGCCCAGTTCGGATTCCATGGCCCAAGTCACTTTGACTGTAGCTAGGGATAATACCCTCACGATTGCACAAATACAGGGTTCATTCGATAGGTTGTCAGACATCTTACAAGCGCGGGTTGTAACGAATACTATTTCGCTTATGCCTATTTTTTCCGGAAAACGGTGTCAGACATCTTACAAGCGCGGGTTGTAACGAATACTATTTCGCTTATGCCTATTTTTGACGACCATTTACTTCAGTATACTAGGTATGCCCAGCGGTTGAACATGACAGATAAAGAGAAGATTTTGAATTTTAGCTCATCTCTTCGTGATAGGGCAGCAGAAATCTTTTCGTCTTTGCCAGTTGGTACTATTCCGTTGAGTGATTGGAAAGATGTAGCGACAATTCTTCGTCAGTACTTGAATCCAGCGTCGGCGCCAATGCACGCTACAGCTGATATGTTCATAATTCGACAGGGTCCAACAGAAACAGTCTCAGATTTCTCGTTTCGTCTGGACAAACATACTAGAATAGCATGGGGAGATAATGCAGATGCTACTCTGATCAAGCAGCTGAAGCTAAGGCTTTTCCTCCTAGGGTTGAGAAGGGACTTGAAGCCTCATGTTCCGATGGACTCCACTAGCTACGAGGCTGCTTTGATTAGGGCTCAAGAGGCAGAAGGGTCCTACTTTAGGGAAGGAACCTCGGCATTTCTGGGACCGAATCCTGAAGAAGGATCGGTGGGAGGAAGTGATGTCTCTTCCGTACTGACTAGCACTGTAGAATCTCTGGTTCAGAATGCAACGGCGTCAGCTTCTGATTTTAAGAAAGTAAATTGTGGGCCTGAAATTCGGGAAGTTAATCAAGGTAGCGAACATCAGAATAGGGTTCCTGAATATCAAGTTTTGCCAGCATATGATAGGTGTTTGAACTGTGGCCATCCAATCAGACTTGAGTACTGGCAGGTAAGAGGAGGACAGTATAGTCCTGACACCAATGGTTACGGTAACGATCGGATTCAGACCCCGTTCAGAATGTAAGTACAACAGTAGTAAAGGGGAATATAGCTCGCCAGTTTCTGGACAGCCCTTAGAATTGCCAGAACCAACTCGCACTTCCCAGCCGGGTTGGATTTCTCAGCAGGTGTCGGGTGCAGTGGATGCTACGTATGGTTCGATTTCTTCAGATATCAGAACTGGTGGGCGGTCTGTGGTTCAGACGCCCAGATTGGAGCAGGTAACTGAATCGACGTTTAGGGGAAATCAGCACTCGGCAGTCTTTGTTCTGTATAAGGATTCAGGGGAAGAAAAGAGGAGGAAATAGGATTTTAGCTTCTGGCTGTCTGCCGAGCGAGCAGTTGGAACTAATATCTAGAGCTCCGGGAAGGGTGGAAATCTGTGCGATATTGACTGTTTTATAACTTTGAACAGCATATAGGACACATTTCGCATATAGGCAGACCCCCTCGAATCTTAGGTTCGGTAGACAGAATATAGTGATTTGATAGCGTAGAAACTGCACCAAATCTGCGATATATTATTAATTCATTCGAAATTTTGTAGGTTTCAGATTAACTTAAACTTAACTTAATTTCTTCACAAATTTGCTTTTATGAAAGTCTGCTGATTAGGGACCTGATTTAATCATATAACATAACTAAAATTAATCTCTTTCTCTTAAAGGTACCAGCCTAGTAAGCTGTAAGAGTGTGAATTGGTTTGCTTGTTTATTTGTCTGTCTTTGAATTTGTTTTGACTGTATACTACTGTTGTATTTGTGTTTTTACCTTTATCACTTGCAACTGATTATTCGTAGCTCTTTTTGTCTTTCCGTATAAACTCTACCTGTCTCTGACCTAAATTCTCTCGTCTGCGTATAATCTCTTGTACATTAAATTAGTAACTTTTGTATCTGATCTCTATAGGTTCAAGTTGACTAGTTAGTTAGGACAGCTTTAACTTTACTGGGTAAGAGTTGAGTACTGGTAGACTTACTGTCTGGAATTGAGTACTGGTGGACTTGCGGTTTAAAGTTAGTATCGGTGGACTTGTGGACTAGACCTTTGCCACTGTTGGTTTCTCGAGCGCAGAGCGAAGAGAAACCCGGGATTGTAACCAACTTGCTACAGTAAGACCCGTGAAGCACTTTGCGATCCCCGTAAGGTGGACCATCCCGGATCGGGCACGCACTAAACCAGGCTGCTTGATTCGACGGATATAAGAGTTGCCTCGGCTTCTCGCGTTCACCTGGCTGTAGTGTTTCATAGTACCTCTCAGTCTCAGCTACGGTTGCCCATAAGTTAAAGCTAATCTTTGGTGGACTCTTTGACCTTTCTCTCTGGTCTTTTCACTACAAATGTTTGCGCACAGGTAGCTTACACTAGTGTTTGAGGCCGAGCCGGCCGGCCGGGATGCAAATCAACATTCAGAAATTTACAATTTAGAGCAACTATCTGAGTATCTAAGGTTTAAATGAACTTCAAATCTGGTTCTTGCTTTGGCTTGTGCAATCAGCGTATTACGTGCACCTACATTTGTCTAAGATAACACACGAAAATCAACATCGGTCGGCGACCTGCCAGTGAAACCCAGAAAATTCACGATGCGGTCAACGGTTTAACAGTTTTAGTAATCTATAGGGGTTTAACTGATTAACATAGGGTCGAAGTTGTCAGATTTGTGAACAAGACTTTGATAAAAATTATTTTAACGTTACTTTTTATACTTCATTTTATTCTTTTAAGTTTTATGTTAGTTCTCCCCCTGGACTGTCTTGCTTTGACTTTTCGTATTCGGGTTGTTGTGGCTAAGTTAACTTGGAGTTAACCTTTGTGTTAATGTTGGTCTGGCATGTTGTTGTGTCTCTGTGCTGAAAAGTTTTAGTTGGTTTAGTCAGTTGAAGTAAACGTGCAGTAGAAGGTAGGCTTCACATTTGGCGCCCCCGTCTGAATTTTAAGCAGGTTGAATTTTAAAGAAGCTGCCTTTGTGCTAACATTGAGAGCGCCCACTCTTGATTGCTTTCTTTTCTGACCTTTGCTGTGCTCTTTTCGCTGGATTTTCTTGAAGCCGATTGTCATTGGATTTGCTGATATTTTATGTACGGATATAATCCGACATATTTTCACTGATTTTGGATCGCTATTTGCCGAAGATAAAATAACCTGGGTCAACAATTTTAGAAGGTAACTTTTTGTAAAACCTCTATCTATCATTAACATAATCCCACTCTATCAAACCATACATTTCACACTAAAAAATGCCAGGCGACGATTCGACTTCGTCTGAACGAGATTTCAGACACTGGGCTCGAGAACTACAGCAGGCCCAGTCAGACATAAACAGACTCCGACAAGAAGCAGAGACTGCACGGCAGGCACAGGCCCAATCACAAGCTCAACTAGCAGGGTTCTTGGCTAGCACACGGATACAGTCCACAAATCCGGTAACGCTCAGTGTTTTTAATGGCAGAATTAATGAAAATTTTGACCATTGGCTTGAAACTTTTGAATTGGCCGCAAAAGCCGGCAACTGGGACACAGTGTCCAAATTGAACATGCTTCCTGCCTACTTGAGGGAAGCAGCCCTTGAGAGTTACCGTGATTTATCCGATGCAGACAAACAAAACTACGACGTTTTGGTCAGAAAACTCAGAGAAGTTTTAAAACCAAAAGAAAGTACTAGGTTTGCTTTAACTGCATTGCGAAGTCGCAAACAGTTAGCAAACGAAGCTGTTTCAGTCTACGCACAAGATATCCGTGAAAAAGTCCGGATAGCTTATCCGATTGCAGAGTACGACTCAAATTTTCGGGCGCACATGGAAAAAGAATTTTTCATTGCAGGGCTGCAACGCTCTCTCAAAAAGAAAGTTTTGAGCAAGGAACCACAAACTTTTAATGACGCATACTCTGCCGCTCAAAAAGAAGAGGCTCAAAGACGTCTTCTCGAGATGGACTCGGAAGACAAGAAAGAAACAGCTTCACTGTCCAAGCTTGAAAGCAAGCTGGAAAACAAACTTGAAACAATGTGTGGCGCAATCCAAAAACTCGAAAGAGCATCAAAAGCTAGATCAGAACAGGCTTACGGTAGGCCTTCTAGATCTGAGCAGGGTTACGGTAGGGCATCTGGAAATTCTACAGTTGATGACAGAATTTCAAAATTGGAACGTCGTATCGACGGCCTTGCCCGCTCACGTAGACCAGCTCAGGACCGCGCACAGACTCAGAATTCCAGGTCTTCGCATAAATACACTAGGGAAGGAAAACCAATCTGTAGTACATGTGGTAAACCTGGCCACATAATGAAAGACTGTTACTCAAACCCTTCAAACCAAAGAAGCAAGAACACATATCGAAACTCAGACAGCTACGTACGTAAGAAAAAGTTCCAAAATGACAACCATAAAAGTAGAAGGCTTCGAAATGCTGTTGCAGCAGTCGAAGATGATCAGTGTACAGACTCCGATACAGGTACTAGTAAAAGCTCAAAGTCTGATAGATCGAAAACGTCTAGTTCTAGTACCTCAGCATCTAAAATCGCAGAATTGGAAGACAAAATTAACAATTTGATGACCCACATTTATGGTGTTCACAGCATAGGAGAACCTAGCTGTGTCCCTATCTGTGCTGAGTCAGACAGTTCCATAGTCTCTTCGGAGAGTGACAAAAGCTGCCCAATGCAGGAATCAGTTATTGGTACGTCGACAGACCTAGCTATTCAAGACTGGGTAAACAACATATCCAGTTCAACTGATTCCGTGATTTCCCAACAACTACCTGATAATCAGGAGTTGGAACTTCGCAGAACTGATTGTGATGCCGATGGAAGCACACCACCAGCGGAGACGGTAGGCCAATCTAGACAGTTCCGACGGCGCACTCGGAAAACGAGACGCCAAGGAAACTCTGAACCGTGCACTCCTTGCCATTTTGAAGGTAATTTTTCTTTTGAACTGTGCTGTCATCTGGTAAAATCACTTGTGTATTTGGCACATGCCTTGTCCGCATTCCTTTGCATCTTCCTGGTATTCACACTGTTTTTGTCATCTGCTTCAGCGGAAGCTGACACACATACGTTTCAGGTGTGTGGTGCAGGAAGAGCAGGGCAAGCTATCGAAGTGCCATCCGTGGCTCGCTGCTCGCCTCCACGAATTGACACGGTACAAAAGGCGGAAGTACTCTTGTACCTGCCACTTTCAGACCCACTAAGAACCAACGCATGGGCTTGTTGGTTGAAACTTCGGACTGTGTGCACGCGTGTTGGATTCTTCGGATCCAAAGGCGTTGTCACAGATCAGTCCATAGCTCAAGCAGTATCCCTTAAGGAATGTAAGGAAACACAAAAATCAAAGACTTGGCACAATACCAAGCTTGTAAAAGTTTCAGATAGCGTCTATGCCAGTAACAACAGCCATAGCATACAGTATGCATGGTGCTGTTACGATCAGTGCCAGACATTTAAAACGCTAGTACTGGAAAAGGGTTCTGTTGTGTCCTTTGATGGTAAACAATTGGTCAGTGACTTGGGTCCGACAAGTACTTGTTTACCATTGACTGGCCACTGCATGACAGAAGAACTAACGCTGATCTGGGACAGTACTATTTTTAAAGAGTTTCAATGCCCGTATCAGCTTTACGGTGAAGTCAACGCAACCCTAGCGGATAAATACATATTAATTGACCAAATTCAAGCTGCATACACTTTTAGTGGTACGCACGCACCTAAGTGTTTGCCACTAAATACTTATTTGATGGACCAAGGTATAGCAGTAACTTTTCACCATGGTCTAAAAAATGTACAACCGACACTTGCACAACAGTTACAACAAAGCGGCACTTTGGAAAACATATCAAACGCTTTACCTGAATCAGACCCTATTAGTGCCCAATTAGAGTTCTTGTACTTAAAACTTTTAAGACAAGAAACTGGAAATTTCGTGCAGGTATGGACCACGCTGTGCCACATCGCACAGCGACAACTGCAACTAACCCATCAACTGTTGAGGATTGATCCGACGCTAGGCGCTAGGATTCTACTCAACAGAACGGACATCCACGCTGCCTTTGCTGGCGAATCAGTCATGATTTGGCCATGCAAACAAGTAGCAGCAGATGCTATTTACTGGGATCATAAGTACCAGGGTAAATGCTACGCTAACTTGCCGGTAGTCATCGAAGGTGAACTTATGTTCGCCCCGGCAGGAAGTACCGATTTGATTCATTACTCACCAGAAATTTCATGTGCTCACGCAATAAAAGGAATCTACAAGACACATAACGGTTGGCGAAGCACCACAGGTCCCGTTCACGTAACGAAACTCCCATATGAAATCATATGGCAACAACACGAACACGTCATACATTTTGATGCACCAGCTCTGTTTCATAGTCGACTTGCTGGAGTAGCAGCGACAATGAGTAGTCTTAGGAGTCACGAACTCCGACTTTTACGAACGGAAACACAGCTGGCTGCATTAATCAATTACACGACACAATTGTCTACCAACCCTGAAGCCGTAGCTGCCACTCTACGAGGAATTGGAGATGGTTTGGGTGATGTAATTGCGGGAGAGGGTGAAGCCGTTGCACACATCTTAGTTGGCGTTGGAGAGGGAGGAGCTAAACTTTTAGTGGGTGCCGCTCATGGGGCTGGTTCGCTTCTAAATAGTCTACTTAAAGGGCCAATACAATTGTTAATAAACTTGGCGGTAGTTATTTCTATCTTGTTAGTTCTAGGCTTAATTATTTACGTCCTAGTAAGACGACTCATACTACCAAAATTTCTAATGAACAGGCGAAATAGGAAGGACGAAGAACCCAGGGAACCGGACACTAGTGCAGTTTTGCCTCTGCAAACTTTAAACTTGAACGAAACACAGGATACGAGTCCAAAGGAAAAACTTCCAGGACCATTCAGCAGTCCGTACAACACTGACACTGACACCTGTGAAACGCCAATGTCAAGTATAATATGGCCTCCTAAATACGTCAATATGTTAACTAACAAGTCAGTGCCTCCACCAGTCACTGAAGTTGGTCTTAACGACAGCAAGTATGCTGCGTTGATCGATACAGGGTCATTTTTAACGCTCATTTCGGCTAAAATTCACAAACGGCTAGGCAAACTGCAGAAGCCATTGACACAAGCATTTTCGGCCTCCGGACACGGTTTAACCTTGTTAGGAGCACTCTTAGTGTCAATTAGACTAGGATCACAAACTATCGATCACACAGTTCACGTAGTAGACCACGCTAGTATTGACTGCATCATAGGAAGAGACCTTTTATCTCGGTTAGGACCTGTCTATATAAATTTTTCCTCACCCCAATTAAAAATAGCCGGTGAACACTTACCCTTCCTAACAAACAAACAAGGAACTAAGTCTAACTACCTAGTTAAACTGGATAACGACTTAACTTTGTACCCTAGAACTGAAGTGGTGTTACCCGCATCAGTGGGAACAATACCTAACGGAAAGGATTATGTTTTTGAACCTCGTCAAAATCTACAGGAAAGACACACTGTTTTTGCCGCCAGAACTATCGTTAGATCTGTTGACTCGGAGATACCACTTCGTTTGATGAACCCTCACAACGCACCGGTCACACTTCGCGCTGGTACAGTCGTAGGAACGATTGAACCTCTTCCGGACTCAATTGTTTACACCGTCGTACGAACCGAACCACGTGACCACAAGGACCCGACCAAGGTTCTTGATGAAATTAGTTACGACACGAGCCATTTGTCTAAAAGACAGCTACACCAACTAAAGGATTGTCTCAATAAGAACATAAACGTGTTTGCAAAATCTGCGTATGATTTTGGCAGGACAAATGTTGTTCGCCATAAGATTGATACCGGAGACGTACGTCCTATAAAACGACAACCATACAGGATTCCTTACAGGCAAGAAGAGATCATCAGGAAACACATCACCGAAATGCATGAAAAAAAGATCATTAGACCAAGTAGTTCGCCATGGGCTAGTCCCATTGTGATTGTTAAAAAGAAAGACGGTACTGATAGATTCTGTGTCGACTACAGGGGGTTGAACAGAATTACAAAGATTGACACTTACCCCTTACCTAGGATAGATAGATTACTAGACTCACTCAGGAACGCGCGCTATTTTTCAACACTAGATCTCTGTTCTGGGTATTGGCAAGTTGAAATGGACCCTGAATCAAGAGAGAAAACAGCGTTTTCGTCTTTCATGGGGTTATGGGAATTTAATTGTATGCCTTTTGGTCTTGTAAATGCTCCTGCGACCTTCGAAAGACTCATGGATTTCACACTAGCAGGCCTAAATTATAAAATTTGTCTATGCTATCTTGACGATATATTAATTTACAGTCAAAATTTTGATCAGCACTTGAAAGACATCGAAACAGTGTTGCAGAGATTGCATTCTCACAACCTTAAGCTGAAACCTAAAAAGTGTGCTTTTGCGATGTCTTCCGTTAACTTTTTGGGGCATGTTGTCTCTAGCGATGGCATCCGACCTGATCCAGGAAAGACGAAAGCCGTTGCTGAATACCCACAGCCTAAAAATGTCTCTGATCTAAGAAGATTTTTAGGATTAGCTTCGTATTACAGAAAATTTGTCCAAAACTTTGCACAGATTGCTGAACCTCTCAACAAATTGTTACGAAAAACGACGACGTTTAACTGGAGTCCTGAATGCGATGAAGCATTCAAGGCATTGAAACAGCGCTTAACATCAGAGCCAGTTTTAGCTTTTCCAGACTTTACCAAACAGTTTATTGTCCATTGCGATGCAAGTGGAACTGGTGTAGGTAGCGTCCTTAGTCAAATCCACAACGGCAAGGAACACGCTATTGCCTACGCTAGCAGATCGCTCAACAAACATGAACGGAAATATCCGTCTGTTGAGCAGGAAGCATTGGCTTTGGTGTGGAGTATTGAGCATTTTCGATGCTATTTGTACGGTCAAAAATTCAAGGTTGTTTCTGACTGTCAACCATTGAAATGGCTTCTGACCATCAAAAATCCAGCACCTCGCCTTGCTCGATGGGCAATGATCCTACAAAATTATGACATCGAAATTGATTACCGACCAGGCAAATCGAATGCTAATGCAGACGCACTTAGCAGGCTTTGCGCTCAAGTTGAAGCCTTGCCAAGTATGAATAACCTTCAAGCTGCACAAGCAGAGGATGCTGAATTGATCACTATCATAAGTGTCCTCAAGGGTACGAAACCACTAACATCTTTAACAAAAAGACTCCAAACGTTCGCTAAAAACTGTAAACTCACAAAAGACGAATTGCTAGTATACCAGCCGAACGAATCCAGTAGATATGACACACGCATAGTTGTTCCAGAGAGCCTTAGAGAAACAATTCTCCAGGCTTATCATGACTCATCTCTTGGTGGTCATTTAGGATTTGACAAAACTTACCAAAGACTCAAACGAAAGTATATTTGGCCAAGATGTAGGAGTGAAGTTAAGTTCTACGTATATTCTTGCGAAACATGCGCAAAGAATAAAGAGTCTAAACTTCGTCCGAAAGCATCTTTGGTCCCTCTACCTCCCGAAGGTCCGTGGGTACGTCTTCACGTTGACATCACTGGTCCTTTACCGATAACGGAAGGTGGTAACCAGTATCTTCTGGAATTTGTGGATTCGTTTACCAAATTCCCTGAAGCCTTTCACTAAGGGAGAAAAAAAACACCACAAATACAAAACATCTCTTTGACAACATAATCTGTCGCTATGGACCTCCAGAAGTTTTGGTCTCCGATAAAGGAGCGAACTTCTTGTCGTCCATTGTTAAGGAATTGTGTGAACTCTTCAAAATTCGAAAAGTTAGTACTACTCCATACCATCCTCAATGTAATGGACAGGTAGAACGACAGCATGCGACAATCACGTCTGTTTTGCGAATGTTCGCAAACGAAATGCAGACTGATTGGGATCAGTATGTTACAGCTGCACTCTTTTGCATGCGTGCCTCACCTCATGCTAGTACAAAAGAGTCACCCTTCTACCTTACCTACGGTCGTGACATTTTGATACCGTTAGAATTAACCATACCAAGGACTCGACCAAATTACAATGAAACAGGTTCATACATATGTCATCTCCAGGATACACTACGTCTTGCGTGGACATCCACTTACAACACACTCCTTAAAGCACAGCAATCATACAAAACTCAGTACGATAAGAAAGCGAATAATCCTTCTTATCG
>JASAND010029430.1:0-17398 GCA_030248195.1 Trissonchulus latispiculum | reverse complement strand
GGGTTGAAAATGGGGGCTGGGTTTTACCCTTGGGGCTGGGCTGGTTTTTACCTAGGAGGGCTGGAGGCTGGAGTCCGGGTTTTACCCATCGGGGCTGGAGGTTGGGGCTGGGGGCTGGGCTGGGTTTTACCAGCACCCAAAAATTAGTGGGAAGTCCAAATCAAAACGATTATGTTTCAACCAGGGACAAAAGCCTACAGCACCCAGTGTTCGGATGCGGTCCCCCATCAACCTACTAACTGGGCCCAAACCTGCTTATCTTCGGTGAGCGGACGAGAACCGGAGTTTTCAGGTTTGTATGGCCGTAGACAACAAGATTGCTTTAGAAAGGGCCTATATAAGGCCACTTTTTCCAAATTCTGTGGCTGCGAAACGGCGCGTCGACTGTTTTCGCCACGATTCAAATCGAAGAGCAGCTCTCAGGTCATCGCTCGGGAATACTAAAACAGCAAATTTGTCGTCAAAACTTCTGCACCCTTTTTACACACATGTACTTTCTGCAGTCTCACAGCGCGTCCGCTCACCGAAGCCAGGCAGGTTTCGGCGTAGAAAACAGAAAGTTTTTAAGCCTCAAAATTTTTTCTCCTGCCGCAGCTCAAGTTGTCTGGCGTTTCTCGGCACCGACAACAAGCTTTTAGCTTCATTTTTCCTGACCATTTGTGCACATGTAAAACCCTGTAGTCTGTTGTCCCGTCCGCTCACCGAAACTGTTAAGGCTGGAGCATAAAACGTTGACCCTGATACTATGCCTGGAATAGCTTTTCTGCCTATTCAAGTTCACTTAAAGACAGATTTTTAGTACCGTAGATGCTGGAAGTGGACCGGAGAGATCTGCATTCTGATAAAAAACATCCGTCAAGTGCCAACCATATATATTACCTGAACGTTTACACTGAGGCAAATGTGCACATTATAAGCTTTAAAATCATGGATAGCTCTCTTTCCAACTCCAAAATTGAGACAGTTTTAGCGTTTTAGAAAACTTTGCACAAAAGGAATCACCACATTACAGGGTTCTTCAGTTTAGAGAGCCTTTAATACCAGCCTGATTTTCTTCCGGGCTAACGGGTGAAAATTACCAGTTTTACATTTCTGCCGGCCGTTTTTACTGAGAGCACCTAGAAAAACGGGACTGCCTCGGCTCAATAGAAATACAGATTTATTGGTCAACACGTCGAATTCGAGCACTGAAGGGTCTCCGTAGCGCTCAGGAAGAGATAGAAGCTGTTTTGATAGAACCGCCCGCAAATGCGCCAATCTTATTCTGCCGTATCTTACGGATCCGTCCGGTAATCTCTGAGAAATCGACGTTGAAACAAAATAATAGCAGCGATAATGCAAGCGCTCGCTTAACCCTCTTCTTTCCAATGCTTCTCGAGGAAAGCCTCTGAAAATGTCCAGTTTTGCTTTTCGGCCACCACTTTTTACTGAGAGCACCTACAGAGATGGGACTACCAAAAAATCGATATATGTATAATTGATTGCTCTTCATTTTCTAAGTGAATATTGAAGGGTTCCCGATGCACCCAGGAAAAGTTAGGAGCCGTCAAAGTCGGACGAAGCAGGAATTTTTACTAAACTTTCATTGCAGAAAACGCCAACTATGATTTCTAGATGCAGAGTTGATTCTGAGACGGAATCCACTATACGTTAAGTTAATCTGCATAATCTCCCCGATCAACTGGTGGAACTGCTCTGTCTTCTGACACTGACGAATAGCAGCCGACGCTGGAATCGTTTAAAATAGAACACAAACATAGTGCAACATTTGTCGAACTCTCCATTCGGCCAAATGCCTGCCGGGACCCTCAATTCTTTAGCTATTTTTGAATCACTACTACATATTGTAGTGGGACTGTCGAGGAAACAAAGGAGCACGCAGAGATGGACGCGGGACGAAATTTTTCGTCCCGTCCCGTCCCGTCCCGCACTCAATTTGTTTGTCCCGTCCCGCGGGATCCCGCAGTCCCGCAAATTTGCTGATGCCCGTCCCGCAAAATCCCGCATAATTTCTTCATTAGCTAAAATTAATGGTAATTAATACTAATTTAATGTGAAAATCTAAAATAAGTTTGTTATGTAAACTTTACGCTTTATTTTTCTTTGCTAAAATGTAAAGTCAGTACTTAATTTATTATTCAAATACGCTGCTGTGTGTAAAAATATGAAATACTTATATCTCTGCAAACAAACAATATCAATTGTTGATTTCAAAATATTGGCCAGATTGGCCAAATAAAATCAAATTTAGCGGAATCAGAAAATTACTGCCATACAAAAGCGATGGAACCGGGTCACCGTGTCAACTTGGGCCACTTCGGATCGAGTCACTGGGTCACCGGGTCAAGAGAGCTTGGATCCGGCCTTGATCTGGTTTTCTTTATTTCCCACAGATTATTTCCCAGAAATTTTTGGTTTAAAACTAAAAAGTTTTAGGTCTAATTTCAATGTGATGCTGATACATAATTTAACTTGCGCTTCATCATTTTCGCAGCTTGAGGTTCGTTCAATATGGTCTCCAGTAGAATAAGTGTTTGTTCTCATCGGTTCCATGATTATTGCATTGCATAGATCTGTTAGAACTAGCTGGTTTGCAAATTATAACTGATTAAATTAGGCAATGCAGATAAAGCCAAGTTTCAAAAGTCTCTAGCTTTGTCCCGCCTTTAAGTTAAAAATCAAACCCTTGACTGGTTATACATAATCAACACTTTATACAACTTCGAAATCATTTACATTACCTGCGTATACTCAAAATTAAACAATAAACTTTCATTCAGAAAAGATACGCAAACCAGCTCAGCAAATGAAACTTTTATTACCTTAAAATTAAATTTTATAGAATAATTAAAAGTGTGACTGTAATGTTTTGAAAAGTGTTATCTAGCTTTCGTAAAAATTCCCTAGTTTTGAAGTAAATATAAGAAATTTCTGGCCCGCGGGATCCCGCGGGACGAAGATTGTCGTCCCATCCCGTCCCGTCCCGCGGGATCCCGCGGGATCCCGCGGGCTCCCGCGGCCCGCGTCCATCTCTGGGAGCACGTGATCAGAGCTACATCGCGCAACCCGTGTCTGCTCTTAGAAACAGAATCCAAGAATCACCACTTCTGCCCAATGGCCGCCGCGGGTATAAAAGGGTTAAGGTGGTGGCACAGAGTTGGAAGTGGACAAGATTTTCAGTGTCCACGTCCACGTTTGTCCACGCAGGTCTTGTCCACGTCCGCCCGCACATGTCCACATGTCCACGCTTCTAAATTTTGTCCACCAGTTCCCACGTCTCAAAACAAATTTTCTTTAACGAATCATAACTAATCATCATAGTTTTAATTTTATATTAGAGCCAGGATTTTTCGAAATCTCACATTTGCACTTTAGGGTGTTTTTGTGCTTTTAAAATTTTTTGTCCTTTAAAAAAGTGTGCGGAAAACAATAAAAACACAAAAAATTTCATTAAAGTTCGATTTTCAATAAAACTTGAAGAGAGATTTTTGCGAAGGTGTTCTTCCCCTGCAATAATAAAACAGCTTGTAATAAATTGTAAATTGGAAATTGGAAAAGAAAACATTTTCTTTATCTTTATGGTTCCTTTCCTTTTACCAGCAAAAAACTAGTATATAATATAGCCTATCAAGCCAACGTCTGCAGAGAGTATAATATTAAAGATATTTAAAAGGAAATGGAGTCAGTAGGCTCAAAAGTCACATCAAATGATGTCAGCACAATAAAACATAACAATATAAAACTAAAAATATCAAGCATAAAAAGATTAAATAAAAGCGAGGTTGAATTTTAACGCTTTTTATAATAAAACGGGTGACGAAAATTTTGTCCACATTTGTCCACGTTTGTCCACGTGGATAAGCCTTCTGTCCATGTCCACGTGGACATGCGGGTACCCACGGGCGGTGCGGGTACCCGCGTCCACCTTCCAACTCTGTAGGTGGCATCCTTTTCTGCAGTGCTTTTGGGATAATTTTTAAAACGCTTTAACTTCCGCAAGAGCTTTATACATCCTCAGGAGATTCACATGGGTTTACGAAACTAGCAAAACTAACAAAAGATTAGCAAAATTTATTGATGAACCTCAAGTCAATAAAATCCAAGATGGAATTGCATTCATGTGACAAATCGGACACACAATGTGTTCATGTTCAGAAGCTTGTTCAGATGTCCCCTTAGATGTCACCATGATGATTCAACATCCCAAAGTCTCAGGAGTAGTGGTTTCACCGTGTTCTAGTCCATCCACTTTGACTTCTCATTCTATCCACTCTTTAGATACGTATCTCAACCTTTAAGCATAAATATACGTACCTAATATGTGCATATTTATGGATATATGTATTATGCTTCTAACCTTGTATGTTTGCGTATATACCGATGTGGTATATATACACATTTTTGCGATATATAAATTAATTACTTTTTTTACAGCCACCTCAGCCCAGTCGGTGCTCCGGTTAGGGGTAGTGCCAGCTTGGAACGTATGCCCAGGAGGGATATTTGAAATATGGTGCTAGAGCTTATTTTTTGTTCAAACTCTAGACTTGACATGATCCTCCACTTATAGCGCAGTAAGAAACCACTGCGCTACGGGAGGTTCAATTAATTACTTAATCCTCTGTTATCATAGACTATATACATACGTACTGTACGTTGATAGGTATTGAAGCAGAAGGCTAGCTTGGAAAGACTCAGGCAGGATGGATCGGTTTTTGCGGATCCACTGGCAACATTCTCTCATCACACCGAATCAGCTACTCCTTTCTCTTTTTTATTTCAGTTCTTTTAAATCAGTTTCGTTTTATCTGTTTAATAATTAGAAATAGTCGTTCAGTGCAAAACCGCTGTAATGTTAGTCACCTGCTGCTGTCTGCTAACTTCAAGTGAAGACATGATTACATATATCTGGCACTGCCGTCAGTAGAGTGGAAGCAAAGCAATTGTAATTAAGTCAAACAATTAAAATTATAGGTATTAATGCTAAAGTTTTGGAATGGTGGTTTATTCTACAATCAGTGAGCATACATAAGATGACTTCAAATGATACTGAATTGCTGAGTTCACTATTAAGCGCCCTCTCCGTTTCCTTAAAAGTATTATTAATCCCTATCGGAAAACAGTATTATTATCGTTAAGAAGAAAGCATTAGGCTTAATTGGCAAAATTATAAAACGCATAAGCAACATCTGCTGCAATGTAGAACCAATATTAATATTGCCTACTTTCTAGCAACACCACCAGCCTAAATTTCAGCGTAACCGTCATTCACCGACGCTCACAGGTACCTTTACATTCGTCATTCACAGCTCGCACTTCATAGCTTGGATTTCTTGTTTTTCTTACTATGGTAATGCTACAGCTGTAATTTGTAATTTTGAATAATAGACAATAATAATAATAATAATAATAATAATAATAATAATAATAATAATAATAATAATAATAATAATAATAATAATAATAATAATAATAATAATAATCGATCAGTTGGACTTGTCATGAGCTACATTGGCTGTTGGACAAGAAGATTAATTCATTACTGCTTGAATGAAGTATGCAATCGAACTGACCTCACTCGAAGGCGGTCGATTCATAAGTACCGGAAAATTGCAGATAAGAGAGGAACTTCCCTTCCGGATTGACGAATTTATCTTTCAACTGCAGATTAAAACTAATAATATAGAAGGTCCAAACCAACTGGTTAACTGAAACAGCTTCGTGAACCAGTGAGTTTCAGTTTATCTGAAATTTTTTTATTTATTGACAACTTCAGTTGAAAGTATGACAAGCAATTAGACAAAGAGTAGATAAACAAATGCTGGGCAATTGCTCATCTATTAATAGTTGCTGAATTCGTGTGCAGCAAAGCAACGAGGAGTGATAGCACGATTTATGACATAAGAATATTTGCAGCATTAAGTAGACATTAAAGTTTTTATAACCAGAGTTAGCAAGATCACCCACCCTTTCTTTGTCTGCATTTAGTTTACACGCCTTCGGCTTTTACTAAATTTGCCTTTGCTTTAATGTTTAGACTAACTCAGTAATGGCGTCTTTACTCTTAATAGGTAAGTATTTACTGCGAATTTAAAGCACGGATACATAACAGCATGCGAAGAGAGATCTATTGCCATCTCATGAATGCAGTGTTACTTTTACAACGTTTCAGGTGTCAGTGTAATAGTCCTGATTCAAAGGACGCAGTCGTATGATGAGGCTATGGACATAACAGATCGTATATTCTACATTGGGTGCTCTCAATACAAATATTCCACATCGGGTATAGGAGGTAAGTTCAAGTGCACAAAAAGCATTTGAAAGTAAAACTTTAGGTGGTGCTTTGAGAGAAATCGATGTTTAAACTAGCTGATTTACATTAAAGCGGTCTTTGTCCAAAAAGCTCACCTATTTTGTTGGTTTCATCTCATCAGTAGAATGTACTTGATTTGGACACATAGTGTTTGGACGCTTTATGAAATGTCAGATATGAATGTCAGAGATGAATTTATTTATGACGTAATGGGCATCGCTACAACAGTCAGTAGAAACAGAATGTTAGCAAGAGTTCGTACTTTCTTTATATATTAGAACAGCCTTCTTATGAGGCAGGAACACTTGAGGCATTGACACTTCATGAAAAGTCAGAAACGACCTGACAGATAGGGGGTAATAAAAGTGTTAAATAAACTATTACACTATGTGTCTGACACTTCATGAAAAGTCAGAAATTATCTGACACTTTATGAAGTGTACAATTACACTATATGCCAAAGACAAGTACTCATTATAGGTTTCAAAACGATATAAACTTTCTAACTCCAATAGCTTGTGAAAGCTATTACGTTTCAAAAAGCACTGCAGGCTTGATGACCATAGCTGGGGCCCCCAGATTAAATCTAAGTCTTAATGACTTTATTGCACACCCTGCTGTGCAGTTTGCAATTTGATGTCTTAAATACAAAGGTCAAATTTCAAGTAATGGTCAACTCTAATACACAGTTGAAAGTACAAATAGAGAGGGCCTCTGCAGTAAATGTGTGAAAAAGAAATTGCAATGTTGTAATAATATATACAACTGATTTTTCATTTAAAATGAAACTCTAAAAGCTTAAAGCATTAATAAATGTAAATTAATCAAGAAATATTTCTTTATCCAATTCAACGATGTGTTAAAATCATTTATCACGAGCAGTCAACAAGATAAATTTGAAAAAAGATGAAAGGTCGCGAAATTTTAGATTTTGAATTCGACTTGATTTCTTGGTAAATAACTTTGGCATACTATAATACAGATAATTCCATAAAAATTCAGAGATAAAGAAATATTTCTTAATTAATTTACATCTACTAATGCTTTAAGCTTTTAGAGTTAAACCTTCATTTTAAATGAAAAATCAGTTGTATATATTGTACAACATTACAATTTGTTTTTAATACATTTACTGCTTGGGCCCCCTCTATTTGTACTTTCAACTGTATATTAGAGTTAACCATTACTTGAGATTTGACCTTTCTATTTAAGACATCAAATTGGAAACTGCACAGCAGGGTGTGCAATAAAGTCATTAAGACTTAGATTTAATCTGGGGGCCCCAGCTATGGTCATCAAGCCGCACTGCACAAAAGTATGCCACTATCTTTAAAGGGAGAACTGTAAACGGGATAAAATCGAAAAGGCAGCTTTGCTATTTGCAGCGCTTGATTTAACTCTAGATGGAGCAAGTGAATATCGAGTAAAAAGCGTCTGACAGCAAGCATCATTGACATTGAGAATAAATCCATGTGAGAGCCAGGAAAGCATCAAACATAAAGTATAGCAGTGGCCAATTAGGGAATCAAACCATGCTCGAATCGAATCGAACCTTTTCCTGCTCACATACTATATTGCTATGCTACATCGCATAAAGCTGTATTTCTTTTACGGTTGTGAGTACCATCAATTTCTTAAGATTGCTTCCTAGCGTTTCCTTACCACATGCAGATAGACAAAAATATTGCTACCACTTACAACAAACATTTATAACAAGGGCGCTCTCGTAATTCTGGTAATAGTAATTCTCCGCATCCTGCTTTAATAAAACGTTATACTTTACTTGAACATAGAAAACACTTCTTGCCTCAGAAAATCGGAGGCATTTGCTAACATGTTCAAAATTGTTTAACAAAGTCAGGTGGCAGGAACGTCATGAAATGTGCTATGAAAAAGGCGTCTCTGATAATGTTCTTGCATCTTGTCAATTAACAATGATTTACTTTCTGAAGTTAAAATTGTTATTTCACAATTTATCCCATGTGCTGCTTCCCGTGTTTCCAAAGTGCGTCTGTAAGGATGGACTGATTCAACGTATTCCTGGAGGCAGATTAGTTAAGGCAAGAGTACATAATATAAGAGTGTGCCACTAGGCACACTCTATGTTATCAGAGCAAAAACTATGCTCTGCTCGCTAACGGCCCACCCCCGCCCCCCCGCAAATCAGACTACTCTTGGTGAAGGTAAAACCCTCAGATGTCCCACGGTATAGCAGCCTTGAACTGGTATTTCAGATATCTCTATTACGATTTGGCCAGAGTACGTAAAAATTGAACCGTTTTCAGTCAGTTGTTGTGACTTTGAATGGGAAGATGGGAAGTATGGAGACTGTGAACTGGAACTGGGAGCAGGCGACCGACTGTATTCTGATCTCATCAACTTCAACCATGGCAACACAAATTCTTCGTATGAAACAGTGTTTATAAAGTACCGGTAAGTTTATTCCTTTCGTATTGTGTACAAAATTACAACAGTGAAATTAAGCAAAAACGGCTGCGAAGGGCCCGCACAGTGAAGCGGATTCTGCAAGGAATTCAAGCTATTAATGAAATAATAGGAATCGTCTAACCTAGGGCCCTTGTTATCAAAGCCGGGTTGCGTTCAGTCCGGGTTGAACCCATTCAACCCCGATAATCAGCCCAACGCTATCAAACATATTTGGGTTAGCTTAACCCGTATTGTCCTGTTTCAACCCCAATTTCAAACGAATTTTCGAACCCATTTTCAACCTGATTTTCCCAAGACAACTTAGTTTGAAGAAAGCACAGACTTGTAATGCCTTGTTCCTACAAACATCAACAATTACTCAACCAATGCCAACGTAGCATCAATTGCAATAAAAATGTAAAAAGTATTGATGATTGTGACCAGAAAGCAAAGATAAAATTTAAGAGATGATTGGATCATCGTTGCATTATATTGGCGATATATATGTGGCATTGTATTTTAAACGAATTTGTAGAAAATATCGTCGTGTTAACTTTAATTAAATGTAACTTGATTCACAAAACAGAATTGTTAAAATAAAATGGATAAAATGAAACTAGATAGTTGTTCCTTGTTATTTCAAGCCGGGTTCCAATCTCAACCCTACTCACCGAGAGGAATTGAGATTCAGCTATTTCAACCCGAAAACCAACCCAAATTTGGAACCCAAATTTAATGATAACATTGGGTTGAAACTCAACCCCAATGTTATCATTAAATTTGGAACCCAAATTTAATGATAACATTGGGTTGAAACTCAACCCCAATGTCAACCCAAACCGTGTTATTTCAACCCGAAATTTATTATTCCCTGTTTTGATAAAATTTGGTAGAAATTTTCAACCTCTATCTTAACCCTGGTTGAGATGCTTGATAACATCGGAACTTGGAGTGACTAAAAGCTTTCGGAGGAGGGTTGAATTTTGGGAGATTTTCCGACTAATCTCTGACTTTGCTCAGATTCATTGGGTTGCAGCTTTTTTCACAAAAAGGCAACCCTTTCACTTGGGTATGTCACTTGGCAATATCCTCGTCACCACCCCTGCCCCCATCTACCCCAAGACTGGCCAGATCGATTTGGCTAAGATTTTGTATGCGGGTAGGGGTTGGAATAAGGTCCTCGCAGACATCATTACTCGATACGGTGATGTTGTAAATGGTCAAAATTGAAGGTTGTCCAATTGGGCTCATATGGATATCGGTCGATAGCCCTCGTTGAGTTGATAAAAAGTTGTAATAGGGCCAGAATACCAGAATGTACACAGCGTCAAATACGAATCTCCAAAAGGGTCAAAAATGAACGAAATTGGCAAACACGGGGTCTACTCATGCAGTCGTCCTGACTGTGGAGCGAGGGGAAATGAAGGAATGAGAAGGAAAACAGCCAATTAGAAATTATACGAATCCTGTTAAGGAAGCCTCCTTTGCACAGCCGTGACAACCCGACCAAGTATTGCTCAAGCAGTGTGTGCGGCTTGCAAGTCCAACTAGAATCCTTCTGAAGCTCACCTAACAATAACAGCAAGACAGTTGAACTTGATTAGCAACTAAAATTTGAATTGGGCTGGAGATAGAGAGTGATGATAGACATGGAAGGAAAGGACACAAACGAAATCTCTTCAGTCGGGGCTACTGATAATTGGTTGAGCAAGAAGCAAAGTCAGGTTGCCCTCCCAGCACTTGGAAGCTGAATACATTGCTTTTAGTTCTGCTGCTTAAGACTCCCTAAATCTCCTTTGCCGATTTAGAAACCGCTGACTCTGCGAGGGTGTGGCGGGAAGAGACATCCCAGACCAGGCACCTTCCTCGGGTCCAAGGTACCACGGTCATCCCATCTGGTAGCTTACCATCATCCCTGGATAGACCCATTGGCTCAAGTACACACGGGACCTTGGCTGTTGGAAAAGCCATGCCTAAGACACTATTGATGTGGTTGTGCCGTCTGATCCGACCAATAACCTTGGCGCAGGATAGGGCATGGACCCCCTCTGTATCCGCCAAGCCCCCACAAACACAAGCGTACGCCTGCGCAACTTGGCGGCCCAACCGAAGGCTTACAGCAATTCGAGTTTCCTCGTACGATAGCTTTAGGCCAATAGCCGTTGAGGGCCTACTGCCTACTTCACTTCCCGAGGCCAAAAGGCGGGCCCTAGCGGTGGCGTCATTCCATGTTAGGGACAGTAGGTGCTCCTTTCGGCGATCAGGCATTATCCGATCTCAGGCTCTCTGATGGTCCAAATGGTCCTGCGGCCTCCGGCACTAAAGCTCATCCCATTGCTGCAAGGCAACAAGCTGAGCGCATCCAGACTCTCCCAGAAAAGATAGCACCGGATAGCGTCTCCGTGGCGCGAAGAGAAGAAAGGTAAGCCGGGAGAGACACATCGCGGGTGCTTCTCCGTCCGCCACAGGCAAGGTAGCCCAATCCCATTTCTCAGGAGACAGCGTGCAACTACGAGTACAGCGTGCAGCTCCCTATCAAATTCACCGATAACTGAGCTACTGGCGCACGGCGATGTCCTCAGAATGGTGGTGAGTCTTGGAATAGCTAAGCTGTGGCGCAGGAGAAACAAGGTGTCTTTACTTTCTTTACTTTCTGAGCCCATATGACGAAGGTCCTCCAAAACCACTTCCGGGTCACCACCAATGGTCGCGTCGTCCATATACCAGCAATTGAATATCTATGCACAGCTTTATTTCGAACTCTAATATTTGATCTTTTGTTACGAAGATGTGGACCTGTGTATTGTATGCGAAAATGAGCGAAATCGTTGACTGCCGATTTTGGACCAAGGCGACCGACCTTTAAGCTGAAAAATTAGGGGAAGTTAGCAAGCCAGTCAATAGACAAGAGATAATGTGGACTCTAAGCCTTTAAAAGTCAACGCATCAACATTGTTTCATTAATGCAGTTCTTGACTTTGCGTTGCCGATAATTTTATGAACTCGTAATCTGGTTTGTCCTAAAAACAGTAATTTGCTCCGTGCAGCATATTATGCAAGTTTTAACCATTTTGCGTCATTTCAGGTATGGGTACGGTGACTACAAAAACCAGCTCTACTTCTACGCAGGCCGAAACATTCCGCAAACATTTCGTGTGCATTTCAACCAGTTTTACATTTTCATTTGGGAAAACGACGGCTCCACCAAAGAACTCTACAGTAGTCCCACTTTCATAGTCAACAAAAGTGGACCGTCTGGCTGGCAGAAGCTGTACTTTGAACAATCATATGGGACCTTGGTGAAGTGTGGAGTCAAGGTATCCCTCTGGGTCAAATGCTAATGCTCCATCCATTGAACAAATCTGCTATATCAGTTGCAAATCACTGAAAACAAAACCTATATCATATAATAAATCCTATATTAAAAAGAGTGAAGTCGCAAAATGTTGTTATTGCAACTGCTGAAAAAAACCAGGAAACCAGGAATCGATATGTATATTTCCTGTCAACACAGCTAACAACATATTGCCAAAGCGAAAGCACCTATAGTTTACATTAAATTTGATATCTGGAATGCTCTAAGGTGTCGCGAGCTGAGTTGATGATGCTTCGATGCAAATCAGCTTGACTCAACGAACTCAAAAGACCAACAAAAGATCACATCTCCACAGACTCGACAGGCACAACAAATTCAACAAATTCAACAGACTCAACTAGATCAACTGACTCAACTAGATTAACAGGCTCTACACACTCTACATGACTCTACACCATCTACAACATCTACAGACTCTACCCTCTACAGACTCAACAGGCCAGGCTCTAGTGTTGTAACATATTAGGACAAGAAGGACTCGAGTCATATGCTTTCCCTGATTTTGAAGTCCGCATTACCAAATCTCAAATTTGCACCACCAAGAGCTTATAACACCAAGAGTCAGACACGCAGCTCTTCCCAATAGAATAAGCTTGCAAGATGCTCGAAACATTAAGGCCGAAACCTCGGGAGAGGCATCTCATCATGTAAACTTACAACGCTGACATTTTTTAAAAACGGAAGTTTTCGACAAATCAAATACTATAACTTGCGCTAGGAAACTCGTACAGCAATAATTCTACATCATTATGTTGCGTAGAACAAGATCTTTTTAACGAATTATATAGTTCGGTTTAAGTAATCTTTTAGAAAACCGGCAATAAAGCATCATTGCCACGACAATTCTGGGAATTTCATCATTTCTTAGAAATGCCTCTCGTTGTTGCTGAATTTATGAGGGATTGCCTAAACCGAACTATATAATTTTTATATAGTTAAAAAGATCTCATTCTATGCAACATAATGATCTAAAAATTATTGGTGTACGATTTTCCTAGCTCAAGTTATAGTATTTAATTTGTCGAAAAAGCCGGCTTTTAAGAAATGTCAGCGTTGCATGGTTATACGCTGAGAAGCCCCCCGAGATTTCGGCCTTAATGTTTCGAGCATCTTGCAAGCTTATTCTATTAGGAAGAGCTGAGTGTCTTACTATTGGCACCACCAAACTTGAGGGTCGCACAACCGTTTCTGTACCTACCTACCTTCAGGTGTTGTCTGCAGCAACGAGAGGCAGTGCTTTGGCTCCGACTGACTGCAGCGCTGGGGACGCTTATGACTTAGACCAAGAGTATATAATAGAATAAGAGTATGAAACTCTTACGCTACTATGTACTAAACATGCTTGACATGCTCGGGTCGCTAACTCGGGACCCCCCTCCCCCCCCCCCGAAAGTCTCGGGGGGGGGGTCCCACCCTACACTAATTACATGCTTTCATGTGTCTGCTCGCTGATTCGCTAATTAGCTTAGGCTAACATAGGCATTTTATTAGTAATTTTTAGTTAATTAATTATAACTTTAATTAGGTTAATGTAATTAAAAACTAATTCGACACCTTTGTAGCATTTTTTCTGCTCTTTCCAACGATATAAAAATTGTTGCAGATTATATTCCTACGAATTTTTGTTTTGTGCAACAATTTTTATATCGTTGGAAAGAGCAGAAAAAACGCTACAAAGTTGGGGGGGGGGTCCCGAGCTAGCGACCCGAGCATGTCAAGCATGTTTAGTACATAGTAGCGTAAGCGTTTCATACTCTTATTCTATTATGTACTCTTGCTTAGACTTTGTTTACCTAACATGTTATTACACTGGACATGTGTGGCTTTGAAGTCCGCACCACTTGACGTGACGAACACCTTGCGAGCTTAAAGCACTAGGAAGCGCTGAGTGTCTTACTCTTCCTACTATAAACTAACCCTAACCTATATTTAAAATTAAACGACAGCTTTTACTGACAACAGAAAATCTATACACTAAACATCAAAAATGCAAATTCGGACATGACAAAATATCAAATAAATAAAATATTAAGACAATCCACAAAAGTGACTATGAAAGTGATTGCGATAGTGTAAAGTACTGTATGGAATGATACATATGTTTGGTGAGCACAATAATTACAAGTTACAACCTTACAGACATTGAGCCACATGATTATAATTATTGTAAATACATTATCTAGCTGCAAGTAGTGTTGTCACATTAGAGAAAATCTGGGCTGGGCCCGGCCAGAAACCCGAGCCCGAAACAGGCCCGAATGGACAAAATTAGTAAAAATGGGTTTCAATGTGGTTTTCAGCAGATAATAAACATATGTGATATGAAATAAATGTATATAAAAATAACATATTATGGAAAAACAATAAATTGGCTCAAAAGCAATTACTCTTAATTTTAAATAAAACTGTAGTGTTACTTGTAACCTCTTCTGGTTGTCTCTTGGATTTATATAAACGTAGTCTGAATAAATGAATAGATGTAAATAAATTCGTTACTCACCAATCTCACATATCTGAAAATATTTGAATGAAACCTATTTCGGTTACTCGAGAACGGAATCGAGCTCTATCGTAGTAACAGTGCCAAAACAGCCATGATTCTAGTTTTTAATCAATACTTGATATAAATTATACAACACATTAATATTTTCCAATTCAATTGAAGTGGACAGCTTCGAGTTTCAAGGAAAATTAGGTATTTTTCGATTCATTTATATCTATTTTGCCTTTGGTCTGGGATAAAATCCCGGCGGGATAAAATCCCGACCTGTTTCGGGCCGGGCCGGTCCGGTCCGATCAAATCTTGATCCGGGCCGGGCTCGGGCCCGTCCCGGGGCCCGAGCCCGAAACAGGCCCGAATGACAACACTAGCTGCAAGCAGAGAAAATATTGTAATCTAAGAAAAACATGTTTTATTTTAATTTTAGACAGCAGCATGGGCTATTTCTAACATCTTCTCCTTCATAGGACGTATGTATTAAATGTGAAAATATTAAGCATCACATCAAATTAAAAGTATACCTTAAGGATGACCTATTTATTTAAAAAGACGACTAGAACAAAGAAAATGATGGCAAAACTAATTTAAATTCTAAATCTAAAAAACAGAACCGATTTTCAAAAACCCAAACGTTTGTCATTTACAACAGTCACAATTTTTCCATTTTTATTCTCTTCAAATCCATTTTCTACACAAAAACCTTTTCAGACGTTGAAGTTTTCTCAAATCATTGCTTGAGTAATGATAATTAGGACTGGACTGAAGAGAACTCAATATACAGTACAATACAGGCCGTAAAGCACAACACTGATTTAAAGTAACAGTTAATGCCAAGGTTTTCTGGGCTTAGCCAGCGCTGGCCCCGACTTCAGTAGCGATTCTTTGGTCAATTCATTACGCTGAGCGGCTGCCTTGGTTGTTTTCGATAGGCGACCTGAGGTAGAAAAAAGCAGCACGAAACAATATTAAAAACAACCTGCCAAAGATATCATATTACCTTCACAAAAACACCAACTCCTATTCGTTGAGGGATCGCTGTACCGGTATTGGTATAAATTTTATCCGCCCTTTACACCAGCACACGCACAGCACACGCGGGAATCCCAGGGGTCTAGAAACATCTTTTAGGGTGACAAATGAAAAAATTTTGCTAAAGTTATAGAAAAACCAGCCGTTTTTAAAGAATTTGCGGGCAAAAACACCAAAATTCTTCAACTTCAGGGGAGGGGTCCGCCGGTAGAAAAACTAAAATTTCAATAAATTAAAAATTGAAAATTAAATTTATCATATTTTTGGCCAAAATTAGTATTTTCTTTGTCCCATCTATAACCTAACTGCAGTTGCTCCTTCCACTATTCTTCTTGGGTTTCAATACAGACAAATTAAAACTTACTAAGAGTATTAAGACATTTCTCGGATGTGCTCAAAACATTTTTCCCACAACCAACAGTTACAATGTAGGTCAATTTTAAGAAACTTTCTGGTTTAACCTCGGATTGTTTAGCTCCAAATTATCTATACTTTAGCCCAAACCCAGGCTGTTTTGGTAAGGTTTTGAGTTTCTAGCCAGAACAGGAAAAATCACATTTTTCTAAATTAAAATTCGATGCACTAAATCTCCGAAATGCGAAATTCCCCCATCACCGAAAAACTGTCAAGTCAAGGACCTACTTTTCGACGAGGGCGGAATCAGATTAAACTGAAGCCGTTCCCGCAATTGATCCAAATCTGAGGACGTAAAATAGTTCGCCGCTTCAACGGAGGACTTGCTCTCCAGAGGACCACAGTTCTCTTCTAGACTGCCAACACTAGAAAAAACAAAAACCAAAAACTTTCGTACAGTGCATCCAGTTCTCACCTATCCAAACCAAAACTTATCAGACAACATTTAAATTTTGTTTCATTATGTGGATGGAGTACTAAAATTTTGGAACAATCTTCCCCAATAAGCACATAAAAGCAAGTAGTCGTAGCACCCAATTTGGAACGCTTATCCAAAAAGTAACGTGACTAAATGTTTTAGAGATAAGGGTAGGATTGGGTATCAGATCAACAATAATGTTCCCTTGTGTGCCTCTAAGCGTGTTAATTGTCGACCTTATTTTCTTTAAGATTAACTGTTGTTATTTTGAAGTAAACTTGCTCTTCTTCTTCGTCGTGGAGTTAAAGTAAAACGCTGTCACAAGGGGAAAGTGCAAGTTTAGAAGCAAAAACATCGGGCGGTTGCGTTTTTCCTGCTTTGCTGTTCTGGAATTGTTGAGCTCGCTCTCTCCTGTTTCGGACTAAAGCTTAGCTTTGCCTTAGTGACTGCAGGCAGGCCGTTTCTTCATTATTTCTTTTGATGAGATTTATGACGACCTACGGTGAGCGAAAACTGCGACACACTACATAAAAGGTAAGGTAAAGGTTTACCCCAGGAGATATGGGGTGCCGGGGCTCATCCCCGGATTCTCAGCCGTAGAGCCTGTCACGTGTCACATCAAATGGTGACTGCATCCGTGGAAGAGGGTGGGGGGCGGCCCTTCTGCACAGACTCCTGTTACCTTCCCACCGTAGTGGTACCTATTTACCGACCAGTTAAGGATAGACAGCTGGGTTGGCTAGAGTTGAGAAAGCTTTGTGGTTTCTGGGATGGAACCTCCGAAGGTAAGATCGCAACTTCTGACCAGCGCCTTAAGGTGCATTCATAGTCGCAAACGCATAGAGACGCGCGTCGACGCCTCAGATGGTAACATGCCATTTTAATCGTTTAAAACTAATTGTAGCATATTCATGCTCACCA
>JASAND010029429.1:10000-11165 GCA_030248195.1 Trissonchulus latispiculum | reverse complement strand
AAATCATTATGACATAATACAGTTTTCACAACTACTTTTCTTTCACGCCTTTAGCCCTTTTTTATCCTGCCCGTTACATACTAAACTCTACATTTTGGCACGAAGGCCACAAAATATCGGATAGAGGGCTCCTGAAATCTCATCTTCATTTTCCCTATGACTTTTTTATTTTTTATGGAAAACAAAGGATGGTCCTTCGGATAGTTACTAAAAATCAAACAACTCAGCAACAAGTAACATATCCTTACAGGTACATCATCACATTTTCAATAACATAACAAAGACTGTCAGTGTCTGTAAAATAACAATTTTACATTTGATTCACACTAGAAGAAAATAATTGTAGTGAAAATTGTGCCATGAGCAGTTTCGACAAATCAAGCACAGTAAACCCCACGTATATGGGCTTATTGAGCTCAACTGTCACTCGACTCATACAAACCGCCACCAAATCCTCATTAAAAACAGTTGCCCGTTCAAAACGAGGGTTTGATACCAATTTGCGGAATCGAGTCTGATCACTTACAAGTTCCACATTAATATATTGGCGGACATTTTCCATAGTTTTGCCAAATACTGAATTATTTAACAATTTAAATAAATTTTTCTCAAAATCAGACTTGGCATTTTTTCGCATCTCAGTGTTAAAACCGATATACCTTTTGCATCGGGCAGATTGTTGTAAAATGCCAAGACGCGATGCACATGCTGTAATTTAAGCAATGATAAATAAAGTTTTAGGGTTGAAAATGGATCAATGTATCTTTGTTTATTTGAGAAAGTGGGCACTAGCTTATGCACCATACCAGTTTTAACTCCAAAGCTGCGATTGAAGACGTTTACAAACGGTGACAACATTTCATCAGAAATTATCAAGTTTTCGAGTTGCCAAAGGATAACTAATACTGCAAATTATGCAATTTTTGGATACCCCAAATCAAACTTCTCAAAACGTGAATTCCTCCTCCCCGCTCCGCTACATCAACTGCAGACCAATCAATTTTATCAATTTCAGCATGAGAAACAACGAAATTTAGAATACATAAATTCTTTTTGACCTACAAGCCCATCCATACAGTTATTAGCATCCAAGTACATAATATAAGAAGTGGGTACATTATAGTCAAAATTATTCAGATAGAGGGATTATTCGCTTTAGCATAGC
>JASAND010029429.1:0-5000 GCA_030248195.1 Trissonchulus latispiculum | reverse complement strand
TTTGACAAGATTTTCGGAACAGAAAATTGCATATTTCTTGCTAATCAATTTGCATCAGGAAATTTGAATTTTCAAACTTTAAGTTGTCCAGATGAAGCCGAGACGTTTTTCTCTGTGTTCAGTTTTGTTCGAGCATTACGTATATTTTGTTTGTTTTAAAGAGTGATTCATAGTCTATACTTTTTTCAAATTCTGGATATTCACAATATTTATATACTTCGTTTATGTTTCGTAATATAATCCATTTTATTGTCATTCCTTATATATATTTTATTAGGAGTCTTTTTTCTACTAACTTTTGTTTAATTGCTGGCCTTTTTAGGGACCCATTTGCATTTATATATTAGATAACTCATTTATTCGAAAAACTTATATATTTATTTGCCTGTTTCTATTCTACCTCCGGATAATTATATACGTATTTGTTCTCACTTCTCCAATATATATGCGTATTAATTTTTTATTATTGTGTCGTACTCAAATAATGTCAGATGCCATTCTCTGTCAATTTTGACGGACTTAATTTATCTATTTAATTTTACAACATTTTATACGCGTTTACACTCGTTTCTTGCCGATTTTTTGCCTTTTCGTCGTATCTGTTTATGTACAGGCGGCTTATCAGTAGCTTGATTGATAACATAAACTTGGTGAGTTAGTTGAGGAGTGGGGTGCATCGATGGTAAATTCTAATATTTTAGTTGTACGTAATGTTCAGCACCTAATGTTTCTATCCTACTGAAGCGTTTGACGTTAGCAGCCCTCGCCTGCTGGGGTCAGTGTTATAAACCCTTACACCCTGGCTAAGTCGCTAATTCGGATTACCATGGAAATAAAATAAATATGTCTTCATTGAATAAATAAATAAAGTAGACAAACATTAAATTGCGGTTAAGCTAAACATTAAATTGCGGTTGAGCTGGAAAAAGTTGTGAAAATTTACCCTCAAAGTCAAAGCCTATTTTGTTTGTGTTCCGTGCACTTCGGTTCTGAGGGAATCTTGAGGGGACTGGCTTCTTGCGCGAGGTTAGCCTCTGGGTTGGTTCCAAACTCATCGTCCACAGCAAATCTCCAAAGTCCAAATTTGAGCCTGTTCATATATATATATATATATATATATCTTTCAAAATTTTTCAAGATCCGGAGTTTTCGGGTTCGAATATTTCGAAATCTGGAAAATTCCCGGTAATTTCGATTTCAGTTCCGAAATCAGGGTCGAGTTAATCTATGACCAACTTTTAAGCAAAATCGGAGACAAAACATTTTTACGTGTCCCTTGCCCCTTACCATTTTCAGTCAGTTCGTACATACGTAAGTAAGTAGGCACTTCCGGGAGCACTTCAGGTCACCCCCTACCGACATGCAAAATTTCAGCCAAATCGGTCGAGCCAATCTCGAGATAGAGAGGGGGACAAGAATCCGGAGAGTAATAAATAACGGACATACCCAAATTAGAGGGTTGCCTTTTTTAATAAAAAAAACGGCAACCCAATAATGATGCTAACTTGTATCTGCCTAAAATTTCTCACGGTCAGTCTGTCGAATTTTTTCCTGTTTCAGGGGGAAGACAGCTCTCATTCCGATACAACGGGGACAATGGAAATTGATGGTATCAATGGTGGTGCTGGTGGTGGGGCGGCGGTGAATGGAACTGTGGCGCCGTCTGGGGATGGCTCCGCTGCGGGCCAGTATGATGCACAGCTCTACTCTCGACAGGTGTAAGTGGACAGTGGCATATATTATATACGTATCATAGGGGTCGCGGTAGCGACCCCTATAATATGAGTGAAAATGGTCGAATGACCGTGTAAAACAAGGCTGCGCAGAAGCTGCGCAGATCCTGCTCAGATTATGTGCGCAAAAAATTGTACGTGTCGAGTTTAGTATGTGTGCGAAGTTTCATCCCCGTACCACTTTCCGTTAAAAAGTTACGCCAAAAATCGCTTACGAGAGTGATGTTTTTTTCCGGTTCTCCGCTTTGACGTCTGGTAAGGGGGTTTTGTAGCTTTAATAACAACAGATAGAAAAATTTTTGCCTATGAAAACCATATATATTCTTGGAGTACGCAACAAAAATAAGCCGATAGGCTAGTTTTTATGCCTCCCAGAGCCGGAAAAAATTTTTGGCGGGGGGCCAAAGTCGGCCAAAACGTTAAAATGGCCAAAAAGTATGCTTCAAAGGCGCCGTAATAAGTCAGACTGGGCTATATATGGGGCAATACTGCCTATATGGCTGAATAGGACACATATCAGGGTCGTTCAATTGCTATATGATTTTCCGGCCCTGAGCGTAATTTTTGGGTACTGGCCTGCCAAAGTTGGTGAATTTTGGGTCCAACTTTGAACTTGGTTTTTTCGCTTATTTTGCGACCTGGAAGCCTCAAATCTTGCATACAAAGGTTTTTGCGGACGGAGAATCGATTCCCGCTATCAATTTTGCTGCCCGACTGACCCAGGTTGCTGGGCTGGTTCCACTTTGCCGTCTGGAGGGTCATGTCGGCAACCGCTACCTGGAAGCCCATACTAAGCTCTACTTGGCCTCTCATAACTTTGCCTATAGGGGTTTTTTGGTGCGCCCAGCTCATTCCCGGTGTCTGTTTTGCCGTCCGACTCATCCATGTTGCCGGGCTGGTTCCACTTTGCCGTCTGGAGGGTCATGTCGGCAACCGTTTCCTGGAGGTCCATACTAGGCTCTACTTGGCCTCTCAAAACTTTCTCTATAGAGGTTTTCTGGTGCGCCCAGCTCATTTCCGGTGTGCGTTTTGCTGTACAACGCACCCATTTTGCTGGGCTGGCTCCACTTGACCGTCTGAGGGGTCAGGTCGGTAAGCGGTCAGGTGGTCAAAAATGAAATTTTTCAAAAGTGGTCAAATTTGGTACCAAATGAAAGCCCTAAGTGAGGTGAGCAACTTTTGTCATAGAATTGCATGCTCAAAGTGGCTGTAGCGTGCTGTGGTCGGGTGGGGTGGGGACTTAGGCGATTTTCGGTCAAAAATGAAATTTTTCAAAAGTGGTCAAATTTGGTACCAAATGAAAGCCCTAAGTGAGCTGAGCAACTTTTGTCATAGAATTGCATGCTCAAAGTGGCTGTAGAGTGCTGTGGTGGGTGGGGTGGGGACTTAGGCGATTTTCGGTAAAAATGAAATTTTTCAAAAGTGGTCAAATTTGGTACCAAATGAAAGCCCAAAGTGAGCTGAGCAACTTTTGTCATAGAATTGCTTGCTCAAAGTGGCTGTAGAGTGCTGTGGTGGGGTGGGGTGGGGACTTAGGCGATTTTGGGTGAAATATGAAATTTTCCAAAAGTGGTCAAAATAGTATAGAGGTCGGGGAAAAAAACCAACCCGCAAGTGGTGGGGAAAAAACCAACCCCCCGTTTGGGCGATGGGGATGAGCTAGCGGGCTCAAATTTTGCATGCAAGTTGGTAGGGCCAATCCCACCTACCACACCAAATTTGAGCTAAATCCGACCAGTTTTGAGCATTTTGTGACATTTTGAAAATTTTGGCATTTTTGACCCCCCAAAAATTCAAAATTTGCCTATTTTTGAAGGCCTGTAAAAATTTTTCCATAGCAGTTAGATATTAACTTTTAATAGTTTCTATGAGAACAACATGTGCTCTTTCCATAAATGTCGGTCTCGCCTTCCTGCGACGCTTGGCAAGCTGCCAGCAGAATTTTTACAAAATGGGAAAAAAACCAAGGGGTGGGAAAAAAAACCAATTTTTGCTTTTGCTGCCAAACTCCCAAAAATGGTTCTTAGTTGCTCAAAAGTCAGTCACATAGCAAGTTTAATGCGTTCTTTCACGTGAACAGCTCAAAATTGCATTTGGACTTGGCAATTTTGTGCTAACCGGTAAAAACCTCATTTCGGCGGATCGGCTGTTTGGTTCAGCTAAAGCGGCCAAAAAGTACTCTGGGACAAAGAAATACGCGAAAAAACACTGAAACAACGTTTATTTTAATTTATTTCATCGAATTTCGAAAGATTTACAAATTTTTGCATTTTAACATAGAAACTGGCAAATTTGATGAAACCTAGCCAGTTGATGCTGCAAATTTTGATGTTTGATTTTCTCACTTATTATAAGGAATATCGCAAAAATAACTGCAGATATGAAGTCAGCGACGCCGATTTTACCTGTCGCATGCATAAAATCGCTAATATGAGTTACCCTGGCCGAATACTGGGGTTGGTTTTTTTCCCCATCGGTTGGTTTTTTTCCCGCCATTGGTTTTTTTACCCCGGCTAATTAACCGTTAATTACTAATTAACGACAGGACCTAGAGAGGCGATTTATATACCAAAATGACAGTCTAGACAGGGCTTGATAAGAAAATAATTTATAGCCGGATTGCTCCACTGGGTAGTTCTGCAGAGTCCAAAAAGTGACTACCTTGGTTTTTTTTCAGCGACCTCTATATCTGCTTGCGCATGGTGTTCGGAAATATATTATGTTGGTTCTTTTTTGCGCATACATATGTAAAAGAATGGAAAACAAGAACCAAAAATGCTCCTTCGTCGCATGTAAAATACATATGAGTACTCTCAGGCAGGTTGTACAAACACGGAAACTAGCCTGTAAAATGCATATGAGTGGCGTTGAGGTTGTAAATTAAGGAAGACAAGTTGCAACGGCTTAACATATGAGCCTGTCCTACAACGAGGCTCATATTGGCGTCACAGTGCAGCCTTCTTAAAGATCATGAGGTCATCATATTAAAGAAAAAACGAATGAATAGACATAACATGTTAACATTGTGTCTTGAAAGAAATGGACAGAACGAAGTGAACTGCGACACCTCAAGTTTAACTGTACATGCAAGCGGATGTTTCCCGAAACACCATGGCACCTACTATTTCCGGAAGCACTATAGTACACCTAACCTACTGTATTCTCGGAACACTATGACACACTACTCTCACATACGTAATGCTTTCCCCACATGGCTCTGAGTCAGAGGGCAAAGTGGCATGCTGTATAATGCGTATGCACAGTATC